>JAHWFP010226453.1:0-27079 GCA_023313725.1 Lithobius niger
TTGAATTTAATTTTTTTTCGTCTTAATTTAAAATAATACCCCTAACCTAACTTACAACACAAAAAAAGCCAGAAAGCAATTTTTCCACGTTTTTTACCCCTTGATTTTTCCCTTGGTTTTTTTTTTCTGGTCATGTTTAAATACCAGAACATTTTTATTGTTTAATGAGCTGTTGTTGGCTCTTCACTAGTAAAACTAGACCTTATTTGAGTAAGCTTGTTGGTTAACAAAGGTCCTTAAAAAAACAGCATTGGTGTTGGAATAGTCCTTGAAAAATGACACCGGTTTTGTAAAAAGTCCTTCAAAGTGCTTGAATTTCTTGTGTGAACCCTGTTAATATGAATTATATTAATATTAATTATAATATGAAATAAAATTAGGAATGAATACAGGGTGGTCCACAAAAAACTGACACCCACAATTTTCTAAGTCCAACTTTTCTAGTTAGCACACCACAGAACCAGAAGAAATCTTCCCATTTCCATTAGATTTGATTTGTCTTCTCCTGGTTCTGAGGGGTGTTCACTAGAAAAGTTGGACTTAAAAAATTGTGGGTCATCAGTTTTTTGTGGATCAACCTGTATATTTCCATAAAAATACTCAAATAGACATTATTTGTATAATTAAAATGCATACATCATACCAGCCTTTCACAGATTATAACTGTCATTTTAAATTATGCCCATAAAAGATCAAAAAATGGATTTTTTAAATAGTTTTTATGTAAAAGCAATTTACAAGTATTTTAATGTATTTTGAGGTAGTTACAAAACTCAGAAGAAACGCATCCCTGATTGTGTGGCTACCATTAAGTTCATACTTTAAAATTAACTAATTGTATCTCGTGAACTTAATAAGCTGTTTCTTTATTTATTCAACCTAATCCCAAATTTAAGCGACTGTTTTTTGGTGGCCTCTTATAATTTTTCTTTGTTGCATTTCTGATAAAATTTCAATCATCTCGTTTCGATGCAGGTCGTGCCCTGCTAGAGTGGATTTATACAAAAGCCTGAGTCTCTTTACCAGGTCATTAGGATTTACGTAATATTTATAATCCACTATGCTATCCACTTTTTTAACATGTCAGTCCCTTGTTTTTTGAGGTCCTCCCAAATAGAAGCGATAGCAGACCTTTACTTGGCACTCCGATTAGATTTTGGTTTACGAGTATTAGGGTCGTTGTTCTGATAAATAGCATTAGTATTTTTTAACTTGGCTGCGTAAGCTGCTTTAAGTTTTGGCGCGATGGAAGTTTCTTTTAATTCTTTGAAAATTATCAAATTTCACAACCCGCGCCTCCCTACGTACTGTTGGTTTTCGACAAGTAAGTCATTTTCAAAGATTTTGACCGTTTTATTACCGAACGTCAGCTCACCTTTTTTCTTATCATACTGTAGCCTGAATACTGGGTCAGTGTCTTTGGGATTTTCGAAAAATTTTACCAAGAAATATTTAGCAGTGTCTGCAATATTCTGACCAGGTAACAAACTATCGTGGGACCTTAGCGTGGTGATGTTAGGAAGCTCAGGCGGGGTAGAAATGCATCTTGCATGTGCCGCGGAATATGTAGGTGTGAGTTTAGGACCAGTGCTCGTAGAGGCGTATTCGGTTTTGGTGTCGGGAGGAATTCGCATTATAGGAGCTTGAGCTGGTGTTTAATATTTGGCGAGACTGAAATTTAGAGGGGTCGACAATGTGTTATCACTAGGGGTAACAGTTTGGGAAGATGACGGGGATAAACCCAATGCTTCGTAGTTATCTTCGTCACTTTCTTCACATTTGTAAGCTTTAATCGGCGTAGTTTGTGTGGCTAGAGTTTTTTTAATCGGTTTAGTTTGCATGGCTATTGTGTTTTTAATCGGAGTAGTTTGCGTGGTTGCACCCAATTTCAGGGTGCTTACTACAGGTTTAAAAAATTCTTGTAGCGATTCTTCTTGCTCCCGCTCTCCCAAATGCCGATTTAAAATTTTTTTAGTTAAACGTCTTTTGAGTTTTGTGATTTCTTGTTTTGTCTCCATTCTTTTGTTTAATAGGTAAAAATGAACGTTTATATCTCCCCTCGTTTAACGTTTTGTTAACTGATAAAAATCCACAAGGCCTTTTCCAACAATTTTGACACAACGTTTTAAACTCTGAAACTTCCATGTCGGGGCCAACGTGATTTTCGTAAACGTGTTTAAAATTTAACTCATTCACCGGAAAAAGAATTAATAAATTTGCATTGACTCTAACCACTTGTTTAGGAATTCTTGTGTAGGACTGACTGCAGTAAAAAACATCGGCATTCGAATGGCGTCCTTGAGCAAAGTAGCGCTCGATGCTTTTTTATTTATCTAAAAGGCAGTCGTCAAACATAATAAGGTTACTAAATTTTGGATCCAGTTCTTCGGGCTGAATTAAATCTATTTGCGAACCGTGAAAAAATGCGACATTCCTTCCAATTTTTTCCTCAATATTCGGCAAATATAGACTGCAATGCTTTGTACTTTGGTTGACACAAGGTTTTACTGTAAATAAATAATCTGTCATAATCCTACCATAGTTCGTTACAGATGACATTAAACAGTAAGTTAGTTTTTCCACAATTTGTGGGCCCTATAATTAAGCATCTGATATTTGGAGGTAAGAATGGGTGATTTTTCGGTTCTTTCTTGGGTACAAAAAAGTCGTAGTTTTTATTTTCCATCACGTTTTTTTTATTTACATATTTTTTTAATGCTTACAGAGATACTAAACTCATAAAGTCTTCATCAGAAAACCTGTTGCTGGAGAGGTCTGGATGGACCACTCCATATTCAACGGTGGACCACAACTTCACATTACCGGGAGAATCATTGGTAACGCATACTGCATTAATTCTCCGGGTAATTTCTGTCAAGTTTAAAGCACCGTAAGATGGTAAGTTAAATCACGGTTTACCTATTACGTTTTTGTTAAGTTTACTTTTTGTTTTGTGGATATTTTCGTAAACCCAAGTTCTAGGACATAGCGGTTTATCGCAGTCGCTTGCCTTTTCACAAAAGGAGTAACAGGGTGAAGCTGTGTGCATAGAATTAGGATAATTGAACATGGTCAAGGAAACTGGTTTCTGATCTTCACACTCGATCTCTAGTTTTTTACAGATGTACCGTTTAAGATTTTTCAATAATTTTTGAGTTTCCAGTTCACTGGCCAAAATCCAGCCTATATATTTTGATTTTTCGTTCGAAAAGGGAGTTCCCGTGCCCTTTAAAACGTTAAACTGTATGGAAGGAGACAATTTATACTTTAAACCATCGTTAATTTTTGTTCCTTTATTATCTTTAACTTTCAGTAAGTTTTTTTGCAATAAATTGGAGAGATTTGTTTGCCAGGTTGGTTGAGACCTCTTGACGTTTATCTATATTAATAAACAAAAACGGAACGTTAAATGTTTAGAGTAAGGATCTAAAAGTCAAAACCTAGAAGGAACACGGACAAGCTTTGACAGTTAGGGTCTAGGTGTAAAATTTTGTCAGTAAGAGGCTGGAAAGCATTAGACCCTTACTACCCGGTGGTTAGATTAGTTATAGTCTCTTCGGACTGAACGTGTGTATGAACGGTTGTAGCAGGTTTTCTTTGTTCTTACAATATTGTTTTGGAACTTTAATAACACAATTTTCTTGTGAAGTTTGGCATTTTGTCTTTTGATGCTTTAGAATTTTTATTATATTTCGTAGATTTATGGTAGAGGATTACCATAATGCTGTCTGCTACGAATAAGCTGGCATGTTACTAAATTGAAAAATAATTTTCAACGTAAAGCAAAGCAGGAAACGTATAACCATACTACCACTTGATCATCACATGGGTCATTGTAGGATGATTTCCAGTTTTTCGTGAAAATGTATTTATTGTTGACCACCGGGTAGTAAGGGTCTAATGCTTTCCAGCCTCTTACTGACAAAATTTTACACCTAGACCCTAACTGTCAAAGCTTGTCCGTGTTCCTTCTAGGTTTTGACTTTTAGATCCTTACTCTAAACATTTAACGTTCCGTTTTTGTTTATTAATTCGTGTTACTTTTAGAATTGCAGCTAAACTGTAAAACAGTGCAGTTGGCGGTCACAGCTGATAGTTTAACACAAGAGACCCTAGGCTGACCCTCACTAATCTAGCTATCGCCAATGTTAACAATAGAAACAAATCCTTTAATCTTCAGTCTATGTCTCGCAGCTGATGTTTGCTAATTGGTATTGTTGCATAATAACAATGTTTAAAACAATGTAAAACAATCAATCTGGTGGTTTAGAGCTCCGTAACCCCTGAACCACTTGACCAATTAGACAAGGCCTTATGAAAAGGGCACATCTACAGAGCAATACCTGTAAAATGAGCTAAGAACCAGCTTTATTGGACAAATGGTTTGACCTGTAGAGAGGACAGACGAAAGTATCCCCAGAACAACAACACCAACAACAAGAAGTTGAACAAGAAGTTGTCTATTTGGCCCTTGTTTGCATGTCGGGTTTGGCTGGACCGAATTTCACAATTTTTGGACTGCAGACAGGCCTTTACTAGTCAAGGCTAGACTCCAAATTTGCTTTAAATATGTTTACTTTTGACGAAGTTATACGCTCTCAAAGTTGAGAGTTTAACACAGAGGTCCTAGGTCGACCCTTACTAGTGTTAATACCTTTTTTTTTAATATTTTAAAAAAAAGTGGGGAGGGGGATCAATCTACCGAGTAAATTGATTCGAAGCAATTCTTTAAAGACCCAGTTTGTGAGAATAAGAGGTGCAATAATATGAGAAATAAAAGAAAACACGACTGCCACGGTTGGAACCCGTAACAGCCGCTTACTAAGTTGGGAATATTAATAGTACGCGGATGTCCTAGGTTCTAGTCCATGTTGGGACAGTTGTGTTTTGTTATTCTTTTAGGTTGTTGCATCTCTAATTCTCACAAACCTAGTCTTTTAATGCACGTTGTTTTGTTTCATTCCTTACTCTGTCACCGTGTGCTTTTTTTTTTGGGGGGGGGAGGCATGAGAATTAGCTGATTTCAGCTTTTTGTGCTGTGGAACATTTTCAGTAAGTTTCTAGTTTTTTTTGGTACTTCTGACTTGAGGTTTTGAACTTAGGGTAGGTCTTCCATTCAAATTTAAGTGAATCTTAAAACCAACCTTAATACAACCTTAAAATGTTCAGTTATTTTCAGAAAATCCATCGTACATCCTTTTTCTTTGGCTCAAAAGTGCTTTTTCAGCTTTTTTGTTCAAGGCCACTCTCATACCTGGTGGGAGGGATTTGTATATTTAAAAAAGATGTCTGTTAATAAGTTTGGACAATCACTGAAAAGAACGAGAGGGGAAAGGGTTAAATTGTTGGGAGTCGGTCCGAGGGAACAGCCTGGACTAGGGTACGTTTTAACCCCCGAAAACAACTACGACACACAAAATTAGCATTTAACTAAAATGGGAGCAGTTATAAACTCTGAAGACGCGGTCAATTATTCTCAGATCGGTACTCTCAAAACGGAAATTCAGAAACTTAAAACCGACTTACCTTCTGCCATTCTCTTCGAAGAGTTGGCTTCCGCCGTTTCCAGCATCAAACAATATACGTTATACTTAGATGAGGCTGACAGGAATTTTTATGCCAAGAAGAAGCAAATTAAGGACACAGCTTTCCCCCGGCACGCTGCTGACGGGGCAACAAAAGTGTACGTTGACAGAAATTGTTTATTTCAGGACGACCAGAAAGTATACTTCAACGAAACCCACAAGCATATTAGAAATTTAAGCGATCCTACTTTGGCGCATGATGCTGTTACTAAGGTATTCGTCGACAAAAATTTCATTGTTATAAGACGATCAGAAAGAACACTTTAATGCAGCGAACAAACAGATTAGAAACTTAAGTGAATGAACTTTGAGGAATGACGCGGCTACGAAGAAATTTGTGCATAAAAACAGTTTCATGCTGATCAGTTTTAGCATGAAAAGCCCGTTAGAAAAAGCGAGCAATTGATTCGTTAATTCCTGTCCTCTCTCGAGCTTCGTGTGTACAAGTTCAGGTTTAATTCATAAAGCAATTTTCTCCTGCAGCGATCCGAGCGTTGATGTAGTTGCTAAATGTAAAATAGGTACGAGAGCCCTTTACATTACAAAACTAAAAGACGAGCATTCGCCAGTTACCGTTTTCGAAATTCCGTACGTGATAGAAAAAATTTGCCCATCGCGGTAGAAGCATTCGAAGAGTTTCACGCAGAAGAGGTTTATTTCCAGTTAGATTTGCACGTAACTTTTCATTAGATGACTCGTCTCATCCTATCTAAAACAGCTTCATA
Organism: Lithobius niger; assembly: GCA_023313725.1. Classification (NCBI taxonomy): domain Eukaryota; kingdom Metazoa; phylum Arthropoda; class Chilopoda; order Lithobiomorpha; family Lithobiidae; genus Lithobius; species Lithobius niger. The sequence continues at coordinate 6,311 of JAHWFP010226453.1, forward strand.
ATTACGAACCTTAGAGAAGGCACTTAGGAAAAATAATCAAAAGTGACCACACCAAATTTGGTCAAGTTTTGTACACGTTCGTAATTGTATTTTATTCCCGGTCCCAAGTAGTTAACCACAGACCGGGGAGGACCCATGTTGCCAAAACTATCGAAATAACAAGGTTCTCCCGAAACGGTGGAATAGGCGACCAGTGACTTCCGTCTCCATCTTGGCAATCTTCCAAGTTTACTATTCCGGTTTCACCAGTAGCCAAAGTTTTAATGGAAGCATGTCTTTACTAAAAGTACCTCTGAATTTTCATTTCTCTAGCCAACCCATTTAAATCAAAGTTTGTTAAAGGTTTATTAAAGTCGATTAAACTTTGGGTGGTCTTAAGTAAAGACCTCTGCCATGGGGCAATATTTTTTTGCTTCGTTTTTGCTTAATTTTTTTTCTTCGAGCCGCAACCTTCCACTTGCTTGGGATGTCGCACGAGTTCAGCCAGAATTTTTGCATCGTTTTGTGCCTTTTTGCATTGTTTTGTGTCCCCGCAGTTCCGCCCGCCAATCCTCCAATCCCAGCTAAAATTGATCCTAGCAATGCCAACGGCAAAAAGCCGCCTTTCTTTTTTCGTGATCTTGTTTTGAGCGCCATATATTTTTTATTATTATCGTTATTATTTAATAAACAACTTCGACTTTGCCTCTGCCCAACTTTAGATTCATTTTCCAGTCTCCCATGAGCAGAGCGTGACAAGTAGTGTTAGCTGGCACTGCTGCCCTAAACTTCAGTTTGACTTGAACATCCATGATTCTCGATTGAAGCCTCTCGAACTGTTTGGAGCTATCCAATGCCACGAGAGGATAGGCTTTCTTGAACTGAAGCAAGTCAAAACTCAAGTCGTTGGTGTCGTAGCATAGCTGCCTAAATTGCTGCGCCATTCTGTACAAGCCAACGTACTCTCCAGTAGCATAATTAGTATTTAGATCGAGAAATAGAAAACGCTCTGAATGTAGAGGGCATCTTGCAGACTGCAGTGGTGAATCACACCAGGATTTTTAACTAAAGAGTCCTGCCTGTTAGTTCGAAAAGCTAGAACTATCCACCTAGGTTTTTCAACAGCTGAAGTAGTCAGCATGCGCCAGGTTAAACTGGTATTTTGAGGGAGCACGCAGGTATCGTAGTGCCAGTGCCTAAATCCTAAATCCATGGTTGCTCCGTGGTCGACAAGATTGTAGAGTTTTAGTTTCTGCTCGTCCGAGGCAGTGACATGTGGAACGATCCAGCTGATGCTATTTAGAACGACTTTGCCATTGGCCGCTGCTTTGAAGATCGCATTAGTGTCACTTGCTCGCATGAGTGTGAGCACGTGTTTAGTTCCGTAGATTAGCTTGTCATAATTTTCGAAAAATCCCATGACGTGTTTCAGAGAGATGGCGAATGTAAAGCTTCCCTTGGGAGTTGTTTCAATAATGATGGACGCATGCCGCTGTTTGAATCCCAAGTTGTCGGTTAGTTCAGCCGCAACTGAAGTCGCACTATCCAGCGCCCAGTACTGACCGAGAAGAGCTGGTTGCTCCGCCGAGCCGTAAGTGAGCAGTCCCTTCATCAGAGTACCGAACTCCGGATAATTTAACGCATCTTCTTGTTTATCACCGAGATGGTATTTGATGTTAGAAAACAGGAACATGGGAGCAGTATTAATCAACGTGGCTACATCAGCGTCGGTATAAGCCGAGTCTTCGTCCTTCAGCAACCTCCCTTTAATCAGGAAGTAACTATTGGTAACGTGCAGAAATAAATCGTAACCAATTTACGTTGTTGAGATTGGTGCCAACAATGGGATTGTATTTGAGGTACGTTTAAGGCTCGACCGATGAATTGTACACCAAAGGTTCATTGATTTTTAAGTAACCTTCTACTACGCTCATTTCCTGGGTGTTGTTATGAATTTGATGAAACCTTTGTTTCTAGGTGTCAAACTTTCTTTTTTTATTATTAGTGTTAAAATTAAAAAGGGTCCTTTCCCAAACACGAGCATTTTTATCCTTATTTAAATTTAATTTGTAGATCTCAAATGAAGTCGCACCGTGAGTGTCTCACCATTTAAATCCAATGGCTCATTGGTCTGAGACGTGAGCCAAACTCTTATACTTCTGATTTACTTTGTAGTAACTGGGAGGTAAATTAAATTATGCAGGAACTCTATGATTTTGAAACCAAGCGGTGAATTGGGATAAAAGGAGTATAAAGCGGGCTGAGTGTCGTTGTTTAAGTAAGAATTGCCTATGATATCCACGTGTACAAAAATTGTGTTGATGCTCATAATGACGACTGTATTTTGACTTTCTCGACTTCTCACGTAGTTGCCTAAGTCAAACCCCAAAACTGGAGCCAAACTCTCGTCACCCGAAAAAGATATTCCGTAATTCGGATCGGTAATTATCAAGTTGGATCTTTAAGTGTTTAGATTCGGAAGAATCGTAATTGCATCCTTGCTGTGCCCGTTCGCATCTATCGCCGACTTGAGAAATTTATTCAAATCCTCGATTTCGTAAGCACCGGGACTTACTAACACTTTGTTCCATGAAGCGCCAGCATCTGTAGTGTACTGAATTTCGTTATTTCTCAAGGTGATGTTGTGAATGCTGTTATAAGTATCTAAAATAAGCAGAGCCAATTCGTAATTTTTTTCAGAGTCCAAATGATTGGGTGCGTTTAGATAAATTTTCAAGTCGTAGTATTTGCCGGTGAGAATAATCGAACAGGAATCCATGATGTCTTTTTTTTAAAAGATATGAGAAAGATTGTACTATAGTAAAAAAGAGCAACCATAAAGAACTCGAGATGAAATATTGCGTCAAATGTAAACGTTCGACTCCTAACCAGTCAAAGGCCCCAGTTTCTACAACTTCACGAAACAACAGACCGATGGAGATAGTGTTTTGCGATGTATGCGGTACAAACAAAAGCTTACTTCGTCAAAGTGGGGAAGGGACTCGTGAACAAAATCATAGATAACTTGCCGTTGAAATGCATTTACCGGGGTATCAATACTGCGGTCCTGGAACTCAGCTGAAGAAGCGACTGGCACGAGGAGATGCTGGAATAAATAAACTAGACGAAGCTTGCAAAGAACCCACTATAGCTTACGCCAAAAGCTCGGACTTAAAGATCGCCACGCCGCTATTGAAGTTCTAATATCAAAAGCTCAAAGGGTGAGAAAAGATCCATCTCTGGCATGGAGGGAAAAGCTAGCCGCTACCGTCGTTAAGAAAATCATGAAAACAAAACTCAGGGAAAACCGTAACCTAGGGAAGTAACCAGACGACACGCACCATTGCTGAGACAAACTAGCCCTAAACAACTGCTAAAGAAACCAAAGTTCGCCGTAGGAAATAAAGTCAGGATTTCTAAAGTTAAAAAAATTTTCGATAAATGATATATGCAAAATTTTACCAATGAAGTATTCACGATCCGTAAAGTGCAAAAAACCCAACCAGTTACGTATCTTTTAAAGGACGAGTCAGGTGAACCGGTGCTCGGAGGTTTCTACGAACAGGAAATTCAAAAAAGCCAAGTTCCAGATTTAGTTCTAGTGCAGCAAGTACTACGTAAAAAGAGCGGAAAGGATGGAAAAATGCTTTATTTCCTTAAATGGAAGGGCTATACCTAAGTACAACAGCTGGACGGATAATATAGATAGTTTAAGCTGAATTCACGTGCCCATAAGCTAGAGTACCAACTGCATTGTCGCAGACCCATCTCTTGTCGTCATAGGGACTGAAAGCCAACTTTTTGATGGTGACGGTTTTTAGTTGGTGCGCCTCCGAACGAATATAAGACCTCAGAGGTCTCACGACGCTATTATTAAACAGCACATTCTTGTACGTTTTGTGCACCACTTGTGCTGTTTTCTTAATTCTTTTGCAAGCCATTTTGTTCTTCCCATCCGATTGTAAAACGCTGTAGAGCTTCGACTTTAAACCTACAAACTCGGAAATTGGGCACCCCGCGCTCACGTCTTTCATCTTCCCCAATACTTTTTTGTTGATGTTGGAGTGTAGAAAATGATCTTTTGGATAGATCGATGTATCGAACAATGACACATCTTCTTCCATATCTTTGTAAATATCGGCCTTTTCTATCGAATAACACAAATTATCCGTATCCGTGACTATGGGTTTACATCTCTCCGGCCTGTGCTTTTTCATCATGTGGTCGTAGTGAAACCGGTAGACTAGTAACTTTGACAATTCCAATACGCTAAAACCAACCACGATAGGCTTGGTCAAGATGATGTTTGCGGGGGTCATTGTAAAAATTACCAAATCTTCGCTTAGAGAATTGAAACTCGTGGTGCGTGGGTGAGACGCGTACTTGATGGCTTTCTCTTTCGTCGTTGCTATCAAGACGTTGTTTCTCTCACGCTTGTTCTCTAGTGTCCTACCGAAAATGCTGTTATTCCATAATTTGTAGAGGTTTTTGTCAAAATTGTTAGTAGCCGCTTGCCGTTTCTCATTATTAAACTCGATGTAAGGTTTCAGCCAAGGCACTTGCTTAAAACTGATTGCTCTGTGTATTTTGTTAAGGACCATGCCGAGGGAAAGGTAGTATTTCAAATTCCTATAGTGCACCACATACTTTTACTTTGAGAAAAAGTTAGTGGTTAGCTTTAGGCCTATGCTGTACGTTAACCGCAAGTCCTCGATGGTTGAAAGGAGAAAGTATAGACTTTGTGATTTTCATGTGCTCGGGGGCTAGCGGGAAATCATTGTGTGCTGCATGAAGCATCTCCGGGTATTCCAAGTCCGCTTCCAATATCAACCCCGTATCACTCTCGTCTCCATAATTGTCGAGATTTATATTTTTAAGAGGTCTTCCGGCACCCATTCGTACTCTCCGGTAGGTAAATACTCGCACATTACAGAACCATACAAATTGTTGAAGTCCAAAAATATGATGTAAGAATTCTTTTTATCAGGGTCGAAGGTAGCTGGTATATAAGGGTTGTTGGCTTTAGTGTATCTTCTAGCTATAAATGAGACACTGCCTCTTATACCCTTTCCCACCATAAGATGCATGTCAATGTTAGTGAAGAGATACAAAGACACTTCCATCGTCTTGAGCGCCGCGTCCCAAGATAGGGAGGGTGTAGAAATGTAATAGGAGGGGTCCAATCCGTAACTAGCCAAACTTGTCGCTCTAAAAGTTTTCAAAGACATCGGCTAAAAGCCCGACGTACGTCCACAAATAGAGGTTATGGTAATCTCCAAACGTTTTGCATTTGCCTAAATTCCAAATCTTCATCGCGTGTTGATAAGATTCGGAGCAGATGGCTCCTTTCAACAATGAGGCAAATGCCGACATGGGAGGTAAACACTTCTCTTCAAACACTTCCATGTTTGTCAGGTATTAATAGGGAAACTCACCTTTTTGCCAAAGGCCTCGAATGAGTTCCACGGATACACATTCGAAATATGTGCATGATGCTGAAGCTATTTAAGTTCGAACATAGAGTTTCCAACGATGCCGTCATAAACACTAGACTGTCTATGAAAGTAAAACTGCCCAATTTCATGCTGCTGATTCTTTCCTTGTTCTTAGCGATGGTCCTAACATTATGCAGAGCCTTCAAATATTTAAATGAATTCAAAGCCTTAACCATGAAATGACTGTCGTATTTTTCGAAATTATGCATAACAACCGCTATGTTTTTGTTCAAAGTGTAAGCAAAGTTACACTTGCTGTGCGCGGCACCACTAAATTCACCGGTGATGTGGTCATGGTCTCGTACTTTTGTAAACCCGTTAAACTTTTTTGGGGAGGGGTAAATGCTCCTTGTTTGCAGCACACCGCAGCTTCTTTGTACATCAACCACTGCTCCTTGGTGAAACGTTTCATTCGTTCTTGTGGGAATCCACGTGAGCCACGATCTTTTTCTGCTCCTCTAATACAGATTCGAAGAAATCTTGCACGCAGTCCACTCCTCTGTACAACTTTTTGGAAAATACTCCACCTAAGTGGTCAACAATCACGTAAGCAAAACTGCAAGCTTGGTGTATGTGGTTAACTCTGGTGTATGTATCGTTTCCATGGCAACTGGAGACTGGGTGCAGCACCGCTTCAAAGTCCACGTAAACTATGTACAACCTTTTGAGCTCGTTCTTGAAATTTTTAAACTGGATAACGTTATTGTTGGGCAACGAGGTCTTTTGAAACGGAACTCCCTCGCAAGAAGAAAGGTGGTAGTTTTCATACCTGAAACGATTTCGAAAACCGTGTAAGCAATGCCTGCGAAAATACTTCAAGCGCGTGTTGTTGAAGTCTTTTATCGACATGTAGTGTCCGTTGAGAAGAAGCAAGTCAAGGTGATGCTTACTTTCAATTAAGGAACTCATGCGATAAACGCAAGGCTCGTCATCCTCGAAACCAAAAACACATTCCGAAATGTTGTTGGCTTTTTCGAACGCCGCGATATTGGATAAAGGAACGAGGTCCAACATACCTACAATTAACTCGTGTGCATGAGACAAATAATGTTTCGTATCCCAATCATGTTGCGAAGATGGAACAGGGTGTATACTATCCAACACGGACCACAGAAAATATCAATCATCTTCACTACGCACATTGACCAGTATATTGGGACCTAGTTTGAGGTTGTTGGGAGTGCTACGTAACCTTTCCCTACAAAAAGTCTATAAATTCCAACGCATAGTTCGGTGCACACGCATTGCATGACAACCCATCCACTTCCTTCTACAGCAAACTGTCCAATACTATGCAGAATCTTGTTCGACATTTCCAAAAGAACCTCTATGCTGCCCACCCTGACCAGGTTGGAGTTAAAATAAGCTTTAATAGTTTCCGTATTATCCGTCGATATTGTTCTAAAAGATTCCAATATTTGTCCTCGTACTGTTCCACTAAAATCAAAGGCTCGTAGTGCATTTCATCCTGCGTAAAATTCCGCTTGAAAGTTAGGAAGCATCTGTTGAAAGCATTGCGCACCAAACCTTTCTAAATCCAAACTGAACGGCCTCACCTCGTGCTCGGTATCGTCTGTCACCTCTGTCTTGGCTTTCAAATCATCAATCATGTCGGATAAGGCCCAGTCGATTCTGGTATCCTCTATTATAGGTACGAATAGAGATCTGACCTTATTGGCTACAAAGTTGAAATTTGCTGGTATTTGAGAAATTATTCCTTCCTTTAACCGGGGCTTGAGTTTAGGAAAAGACAATTTATGTCTTTTTTTAAGACTCTCCAATTTCCCTTCCACGTTGTTTTACAGCCCCTCCACACTTGTTTCTTTTATACGCAAGACCGTCCGAGTAAGTCTCACCGCACGATTTGCAGGTTACGTTACATTTTCCTTAGTGACGCCTTTCGTGCCTCCATTTATAACTGTTGTTCCTGAACGTCTTTTCGCAGTATTGACATAAAAAATCTCATTGTCATTATATTGGAAGCTCTCGTTGTTTTCTTCATTAATCATCCTTGGACCTTTTTTTTTATTTTCCGAAACCGTCTCTTCGTTCGTCGGAAGAGACGAATGTGAAATCCCGGTGTGAACCGTAGCTTTTGCCAAATCAGAGAAATACTTCCAACAAGCTTCGCAATAATAATTATATACTTATAAATATATATATATTTTTTCAGGCGTGATAATTTTTCCATCGCACCGGTCGTAGTGCGCCAAAAATTCATCGTAAGAAGAAATGAGTCATCTGCAATCGGAACAAGTAAAGTTTAACACGCAAGGCTTCTCCAAATGACTTTCCACCTCTTCTAGCGATAAAAACTCAACTTTGCATTTCTTGCACTGGAACCTCGAGACCACCTCGTACTTGGCAGCCATGGCTGATATGAAGATCGACGGAATTATCCCCGCCTTTTATACCCATTGCCAGAGGGTTTGAATCCACGCGGTAGAAAATCACACCCCTCATCCATAAAACTTGTGAAAAATGCTCCCCAAACAACAACACTTTAGAACAAAAAAACCTGCAAAATAAGAAGGAGGACGCAACGAGAAAGTTACTCGACGAAAAATGCTCCCACAAACAGCAACACTTTTTTAAAAATTGCAAAAAAATATTAAGAACCCCCCAACTGTAGAAAGAAAGGAGGGGGGACTGGGGGACTGTTCAAAAGGGCTTGTTTTCTACCATTTTATCTACTACTTGAGAGATGCTGGGAACACCTTGCTAGACCAGGAAATAGTGCACATTTACGCGGAGTTGAAAGCTAATGGTCTTTTATCGGATGCTGAGCAGGCAAGTTGATCGAAGAATTTGGAAGATGTTAGAAACACGAGCAAAAAAATAACCAATAAAGGGCTAAAGAGCACCAATAAAGGGCTAAAGAGCCTAAGACCATTCGAGACATTTTTGTTTCGTGCGGACGTATGGGGAACGATGCCTTCCTCGTCCATAGTTCTTTCCTCGAACACCGCGGAACACCTCGAACAACTTTCACCATCAAGTTTTCGACTCCTCTACTGCTCGCAGACAACGCAGAGAGATGGGAGATCGCCCTGGTCAACTTGGAAATGTACAACTCCATTCTGAACGTGAAAGCTTTCGATTCAGACACATTTAGGTACAGCCACAACAACGGCAGGGAGTGGACGAAACTCATCATCCAGGAAAGTTCTTACGAATTAGAAGCGATAGAAAAATATATCTAAGGGGAGCTGAGGAAGCGTCAGCACTGCGATGTCCCGAACAACGCCTCGTACATTCGTATCATTGGCAACCCCAATACTCTGAATGCGAGCTGCATATCACAGATACACAATGCAAGGTAGATATCTCAACTGACGATCCAACAACCGTGGAGAAGTTATTCGGATTTGAGCCCGAAGTGTACGTACATGGTATCAGTATCGCCAAGAATACAGCTAACGTCCTCAATGTCAATTCCATCTTGATACACTGCGATCTGGTAGGCAATTCTTACGTGAACGGGTTGAGGCAACCGACACTATACTCGTTCTTTCCGAACTGCGCACCGGGATACAAGATAGTGCAATCCCCTCACAACTTGATCTATTTACCCGTAACCAGCAACGTCATTCACTCGATCAGAATGTTGCTTACCGACCAGGACAATCGCCCGCTTAATTTGTGGGGAGAGACCGTGACCGTGAGACTGCACTTGAGAAAGCCATAGATGAAATTTTATTCACGACTAAAAGGGTATAATTAGTATCCATCAAATGTTGGACTTCAAACCCAACAAACCATCCGCCAAAACAGCAACCCCCCACCTGCACCTACCAAAACCCGAGCTAAAAGTCGACAAGTCCTGACTCCATCGAACGCGGCCTTTCTTGATAGTCTCATCTCTAACGTGAAATGGAGACCGTAGAAAGATACCTAAATGTCCAGGAGCCTTTTACCCTGGACGAGTCCGTGGTAGAGTATAATTACCACGATTAAACCCCGATAGTCGGGACGAACTTGAACAGCGTGAACTCAGAACTTAGAATAGTAGTTCAGAACAAGAATCTCTTCAACCATCCCCACCGCAGTTACCTGTACGTGAAGGGTGCCATGGTAAAAGCGAGCGATGGGTCGGCTTACGTGGCCACCGACAAGATAGCTCTCGTAAACAACGCGATAGCCTACCTCTTCTCGAACATCAAGTACCAGATAGGGGACAAGACTGCGGACGAGATCAATCACCCGGGATTTGCAACCACCATTAAGGTAATCGTCTCCTACAGCCCGCAAGACCAAGCCTACGTAGCAAATAGGGGATAGTTCCTGGACGGTGCCAGCACCAGCACGGCCGACGATGAAACGAATACTGTCTTCAAACACAAGAGAGACATCCTTCTAAGCACCCACTCCCCGAAAGGATCTTTCGCTTATACCATCCTGCTTTCCCATCTCCTGGGATTCTTCGAAGATTACACGAAAGCAACTTACAGGGTTCAGCAAAAGTTGATTCTAATGCGGGCTGCGGATACGAATGTCATCTTCCAAGACACCGGAGTAGCCCCGGGAAAGATCGTTCTAGAGCAAGTGGCCTGGCGCCTTCCCCATGTAACCCCTTCGGACGCGTAGAAAAATAGGCTGTACAGACTCGTGGATGCCGGAATCAGCGTGCCCATGGCTTTCAGACACTAGTAATCGGACATGCTCGATTTGCCCACTACAACTAGCTGTACTTGGAGATTGACCACGACGAGTTCTATCGAGCAGCTGAGATACGTAATAATAGGGTTCCAGACTGCGAGGGAAATGGATAAAAAAAAATCCGGCCGTCTTCGATCACTGCAGTCTAACGGACACGCACGTAACTCTGAACTCGGAGCGATATCCCTTACTCGACATGAATGCGGATTTTGCCAGTGGAAACATCTCGAACGTGTATCTAAATTATTTAACTTTAGGAAGCAGTATTACGGCGAGCCAGTAACGAGACCGGCTTTCGATGTTTCGACTTACGATAAGATATTTCCCCTGATCTCATCGACTGCTCAAAACAGAACGAGAGGCTTAAATCGAGCATGATCGACGTGATTCAGATTTAAATTCTGAGCTCAAGTATCGACCAGCACTCGATGCTACGCCTTGGTTAATGGTTATTGTAGGAAAATGAACTGCAGTCTTGCTCAAATACTCTATTGCCTCTAAGTTAAATAATGCTGAAGACATTTTCAGTTGATAGAAGTATTTATTCTTCTAACTTGCAAAACAGAAAACTTCAGTACAACTTCAGTTCTGCCCTCTCTGACAACCATAGCAGGAGTGAGCAACCTGGTCTGCTCATCTAAACAGGAAGTACCAGAAACAGGAAGTTGATACCAGGAGAGCAAATCTATCTCCAAACGGGAAGTACCAGGAAAGATTATCTGCTACTACCTGGAATGATTAATCCTTCCTCTGCACCAGTAATAGTTAAGTGCAAACAAACTAGCTATTTACTGTTATATACACATTTACACATATTAAACTATTATTTGAAAAACTATTACATGAAAGCAAATAACCAACACTCCTCCATTCTTTTACAAATAAACCAATGAGATACATGTAGGCTACATGACTACAAAATCGAGCATATCTTGTATGTAATACCCCTACATATGACACATACACATTAATTGTAATTGTGGAATATTGTTGAACACAATGTCTTTAATAGATTGGCATTCAACCACTTGGTCAACATATCTGCCACATTTAAATCCATGGGCACCTTAGTAAGTTCAAATAAATTTTTACTAACCAATCCCGTAGGAATAAATATTTGATGTCGATATGTTTAGATTTTAAATTCTCTACTGCATTCCTGGCAAAATGCATTGCCGATTGGGAATCGAAATACAACACAGGCACGTATGCCTTATCCTCTAAAATAGGATGTGCAAATACATTGCTAAGCCAGTGCAATTCTTTTGCAGCAGGGACCATGGCAATGAACTCTAACTCCATTGAGCTTAAACTCACCCTGCTCTGCTTTTTGTAACCCCAAAGGATTGGGATCCCAACAAAGAAAATGATATGACCACCAAAACTTTTTCGGTCATCCCGGTCCGAGTCCCATGAGGCATCGACATAACCATACAGACTCGAGCCCCTCACATTGGACAAGCTAATAGCATAATATCTGGTGCAATATACATAACGCAAGACATTTAACAAAAACTTGATAATTATGCATTGATGTGAAATCGGTATTATATTGGGATAGGACAATCACACTCAACAAGATATCCGGGCGTGTCCTACAAGCCAAGAAAAGTAAGCTACCCATAAGGGAATATGGGAATTCACCTACATTTTCTGTTGTAGGACTCTTTTGCACACAAGTGCCAGGTGGCACTGGAACATTCGCCTTACAGGTATTTGCCATCCCATATTTCTCAGCAAGTTTCTCTATAAATGACTGTTGATGTATCACAATGTTACCATTAGTCCTTTGAAACTGTACACCAAGTAAAGTACTAATTCGGCCTAATAAGGTAATCTCAAAATGTGCCTCTAATAACTTGACAATTTTAGATTCAACCTCTTTGTTCTTTGCAAACAAAATCAAATCATCAACATAAAAGAAAAGTATGGCTTAGTTTCCAAAATAATATACACAATTAAAGACTGGAAATTTCGTAACCCTATAATGTTCAATGTTCTTTCCAGTTCCTGGAACCACATGCGTCCACTTTGGTGAAGTCCATAAACAGCTCGCTTTAAACGCCACACTTTGTTCATATTGTTTTGATTCTGAAACCCCTTCGAAATCTGCATGTAAATCTTAGTATCTAACAGGCCATACAGATAGGCACATTTAATTTCTATGTGCAGATCCCACCAATTAAGTAATGACACCAGCAATACAAAGAAAAGTCTTACAGGAACAAAGTTCACTACTGGACTAAAAACTTCATCATAATCAATACCACATGTCTGGTGAAATCCCTGGACTACCAGGCGTGATCGGAACTTTTTAAAAGCACCACTCGTATCTTGTTTAGCTTTATATACCCATTTACATCCTAGGACTTTAGTACCTACAGGAGCAGAGACTTCCTCTTAGACCTTTCGCCTTTGAAAGGACAAAACTTCATCTTTCATAGATTGTTTCCACTCCTTCCTTTGAGGAGAAGCAATCACTTCTTTGTAAGTGACAGGTTCTACTATACACAAATGTGCTTCTGCATCACATACACTACCATTACTAGGTATATCATCATCAGACACATAGTCACTCAGACATTCATGACTACTACACGATGGATGAACTATATCAGACATTTGATGGAGGGCAAAGTCTAAACCAGGCTCATACATGCCCTCTGGATTATAATAATATACATCAATTTTTCCTGCAGTTTTTCCCGTTTTTCGAATTACTTGTTCCCTAGTCCAATTAGAAAAGTCAATAAGTTTTAACGCACGTGTTGGATCGCCACTCTTTGTACTGCGAGTTACCGTACCCTGTAGTGACTCATCTGCCATCCTCAACGATACCCCTCCCCACTACAGTAAATCGTTTGGGATTCGGTAGGAAGCCTAGAGGATTTTTCTTGAAGCCCAGGACTGTCACTATTTGCATCAGACTCAGAATCGTCACCATCTGAATCTCATTCATACCTGAATTTAGATATCTCATGCTCTTGGATGTCCTGTAAGGAAATGTCTTTAGAAAAACTGATTTCTGTCGCACCAAAGCATACCCTCATCAATTTTTACATGTTTCGTTTCTACAACTGTATTACGTTGTGGTTTCCACACACGGTAACCCTTAGTTCCCACAGCATAACCAATAAGCACTCCCTCCCAGGCCTTAACATCTAATTTGTCCCTTCCCGGTTTACAGAGATGCACATAACATTTTACCCCAGGAGTACGAAGGTGCCTAAGGGAAATGCCTCTACCAAAAAGAAGCACAAGAGGAATCGTGAAACCTAGATTAGAATGTGGGTACCTATTTTTTAAATACGTGAAAGTACAAACTAATTCAGCCGATAAGCAGCGGGGCAGTTTTGTCTCAAGAAATATGGAACGTACTTCCTCAATCAAGGTCCTATTATAATGTTCGGCTAGGACATTCATTTCTTGGAGTATGCGTTTGTATGCTAGCACCCAATACCCAATTCACTTAAGTATGTACAGAATTCCCCAGAACAAAATTCCACACCATTATCTGTTCTTATTATCAACTATTCTTAGTCCACACTGTCTACTCTTACTTGATAATTTGCAAACATTTTGAAAACATCACTTTTACGAGCTAAGGAAAAAACCCACGCATACCGTGTGAAATCATCCAGGATTGTGAACACATAATGGCATCCACCCAGGGATTCTTTGCGACTAGGTCCCCATACATCTAGATGTAACAGTTCTAGAGGTCTTTTGCTATGGATTTTATCTATCCCTTTAAAACTAGCCCTAGTAGACTTGGTGAGGTTACAAATATCACACTGAGGAGTTTTACTCCTAACCCCTTCTTGTATACCATGTACATCTTTTAAATTCTGTAGGTTGTACAAACCTTTCATGTGTTGATGGGCAAACCTTGAGTGCCACATCTCTATAGCAATCGCATTTGAAGGAAATTCTTTAGAAACCTTTTCATTAGATTTAGTAACACAAGAAGGCTTAAATCCATCAGTGCTAATCTTGCTATCTGTTAAATCGTAATTTGCCTTCTCGGCCTTAAGGTTAGTTGTCATTAAGTTGCACACATTCACCTTTCTTTCCATGACATTGCAAACTTGATACAACTTATTGGTTAACCCCTCTTACCATAAAGTAAACACTGGCGTTCACCTGTTAAGTAAATGCTAAGTACACTCTGATAAATATTGACGTGATATTGTGATTGATCAATACAACTGACACTTATTAGGGTCTTGCAAAATGTTGGGATGTACAATACATCTTTTAAAGTAATAGTACTCACAAATGTGCCTTCTCGTATTTTACAGTCACATTACCGATGCCCACTATATTTGAAGCACCTTCTCCAAGACTAACTTTTTTGTTGCTTACAAGGGTAAGATTACTAAACTACAGTATTCTTGTACGGTACAGATCTGGTGAGTTGTACCGGAAGTTAAGTACCAATTGTAATCACTGTGTTCGATGCCACCTAACATCTGAGCACTTGGGGAATCATAATTATCTCCAAACACCTCACTGGACTCTACATCGTTTACTCCTGCATAGAAACTGCCAAACCTTTCGTTTTGACTGCGTTTTCCTCCTCTACCACGTCCTCAGCCCAGTTTTGGACCCCCGCGATGTCCATGAGGCGATGAAGTAGGGGTAGACCTACTGCTTGGAGGAGGATGGGGCAGGCTCTCGCAAAATGACCACCTTGGCCACAATTAAAGCATACTTTGCTTGTAGATGGACCATGATTTGATTGCTGTGGTTTGCCTCTCGTTGACTTACATATCTTTGAAACATGACGAATGCCTTAGCCATTTCTGCATGTTGGATGACAGCACGTTACATACTGAAACTGAGGAACGTTTCATCTTCAACCTAGAGTATTCAACCAACAATTGTTTTCTTACTTTTGCTGAGGTGAAATTTGCATCTTCCGAATGGTATACTTGTTGAACAGTATATTCGTAGTCCGCAGGTAATTTGTCAAGGTATTGGAAAGCAATTTCCTTATCCGTTCTAGGCACCTGAATATTTTTCAACTCCTCAGCTTTCTTGTCAACTCTGGCAAGAAACAATGCCGTAGGCTCATCTCGTTCCAGGTGCAAATCCAAAAACTCTCGCCAAAGACGAGCCTCCCTAGCTCTGGAAACCGGCTCAAATATTTTCTTCAGCGCATCCCACGCAAGTTTTGCATCTGTGATGTTTCTAATAACATCTTGCATACAAGTTTCTACATTAAGACAAATAATGGCACATGCACAACCTTTCCTATAGTTGTACCGCTCTTTTTTTCTTTCTCAGTAGCGGTGGCTGATGATGAAAGTTCCGTGCCATCTACAAATGACCAAAGTCTTTTTTTTGCAACAGAAACCAGCAGGTATTTTTCCACGATTCACAATTATTAGTAGAAAGTTTAAGAATTGCAATGGATCCATCACTAGCCATGTCTGGAGTGAATGCTTTCTGCACACACAGCAGTAGACACAATGACAGCACTATACTAAGGTACTTAAAGGAACACACGCCTATTCGATCCACATGCATTTGTAACTGAAATGTATGTATGCTGCAGGCCTTGTCCTATTATATGTATTTATCCAACAGTATATAATACACGCAGTACTAAGCTCCCAAGCCCAAAATGGTACAAGACTACACATACTCCCGTGTAGGCTATTGCAGAATGTGGTGCTCAATGTGGTACTACCAGAATACACATACTCTTGTGTATTGCACGAAATATGCCAAAATTTGCTTTGCTATTATTGTTTATCAACACACACATCCCTGCAAAGGTCTGACTTAGGCCTGTTGAATGGAAATAGGCTATATCCTACAACAAAATGTCAACAAAGTCTGAATTTTGGCCTATTAATTACCTTGAAAGGCTTTAATTATATTCCAGCAGAATATCTAAAATATCTAAATTAGGCCAATTAGTTAGTTGTTTCTGTAAATGTCAGCAAGGAAAATAATCCTCAAGTTTCAGCCTGACTTGCTAATAATTAGCATAAATTAGCACATATTTGCATAAATATTTGAGCACGACTTCTCTACCTGGGCAACATTTGTCCAAATATCCAGTGCCAATCACTGTATTTATAAGTAATAGATAAAAGTACAATACCAGTTGGGTGACAATTCCCTGGTGCAATGCAGCTAATCCTTTCACTAGAAATACATGAACCTGTTTGTGTTATCATTCTGTGGAACTGTAACCATGCTCTGCTACCATGTTGGAAAATGAACTGCAGTCTTGCTCAAATACTCTATTGCCTCTAGGTTAAATAATGCTGAAGACATTCACAGTTGATAGAAGAAGTTGTTTATTCTTCTAACTTGCAAAACATAAAACTTCAGTACATAAATGAGACATCTGCCCTCTCTGACAACCATAGCAGGAGTGAGAACATGGTCTGCTCATCTAAACAGGAAGTACCAGAAAAGATTATCTAGACTACCTAGAATGATTAATCCTTCCTGTGCACCAGGAATAGTTAAGTGCAAACAAACTAGCTATTACATACATAGCTGTTATATACATATTTGCACATATTAAACTATTATTTGAAAAGAAACTATTTACATGAAAGCAAATAACCAACAGTTATCAGCGACCAGCTTATGACCCTCAAGTTGGACAGGAGCAAAGTCGAAGTCGTAACGTGAGGTGGGAAAAAAAGATAAACAAATAAGTACATTAATTATGTATTCCCCAACCCCCCCTCAATTATCGGTTTTCCAGAAGTGGGATATGATTAGACAAATCAAGGCCAGAAAAACACCGAGCATTCGGCTGTCCAACTCTCAGTTGAAGCTGAAGACCAACGCATCTCTACTGGTCACCAAATCGCAGCAGTCCAGAATTTGAAATGCTCCAGTCCAGAATTTGAAATGCTCGAGCTACAAACCGGGTATTGAATCTGAAATTCTCACATACGCAAGTCCAGAAAGGAGGCTTTCTTCCCCTGCTCCGCCCCATGCTCGCTACCATCGGAGCAGTAGGAGGTGGAGCGGCGGAAATAGCCAAGGCCGTCAATGACTTCAAGGCTAACACGAGACAGCTCGAAGAAATAAAGCAGCACAATGCTAAGATGGAAGCACTAGCCGCTTCGAAAACGGGTGGCGGACTGAGAAGAAAAAAAGTCCGACGGTGTGGTCACGGATTTTATCTGAAACCGGGGTTCCCAAGAACAAGGCCTTAACGAACTTGGAACTCGCCAAATACGCTAAAACGTTGGGGATCCGCACATTCAGAGGAGTTTATACGAAAAACCTGCTCCCAACGCATCCAAGAGCGTCTGAATGAGCTATACTGAACTCGATAGATGGGGATGGAACTCAGTGGACCGCGTATTCCCTAAAGGGGGCTTCGTGTGCCTTGTACTTCGATTCGTTCGGTTTAAACCCGTCTGCAGAACTCTACAGTTACCTCGGAAAAAGGAAAATTGTCTGGAACCCGAAGAGGATACAAGCAGCCGACAAGATATTGTGTGGGCAATATTGCTTGGCCGTACTGTATTATTTTAATAAAGTGTAAACTAATCTGTTCGAGGTGGTGGAGCGGCTCGGTAACAGATGATACGGGAGAAACCAACAAATGAACTTGGCGGCAGCAATCCGATAGTAACCGCGGTGTAGGGTTCACTTAAGGGAGACTAGATTCGAACCGTTTTGCTCCAGGACTCGCGGTTCCCGAGTTACAACCGGTAAATTGCTAAACTGCATAGGGCACATTTGGGCACACTTGGGCACACTAAGGGAAGCCAAATCCCGACCCATTTTGCTCTAGGACCAGCGGTTCCCAAGTTATGGCCGATTGATCTCAAAAGGAACTCGGTGGCAGCATGGGACGCACTCAGGGACACTAAATCCCGAGCCGTTTTGCTCTAGGACCAGCGGTTCCCGCATCAAGCCCACGGGTCCGCACTTCCTCGAGATGTTGCGCAGGGTCGATTGAAAAACTTTTCATATATAAAGCAAAAGCTGCTTATACAGGGCTTAGCATCTAACCCATAACTCGTAGATGCAGTCGGAGACTCAATACCGGAGTGATTTCCCCAAACAAACCCGCAACTGGAAGATGCAGTCCGATACACAATACCGGTGTGATTTCCCCAATCCACCCGGGCACCATTCCGAAAAGGCTATCCCCTCACTCCGATTCGGCTCGACCCGGGAAGTTCAATAAGAGGGAGAAGATGATAGGTGTGATTCATGGGGGTATGGGAAAGCGGTAACTTTGCTCTTACCGAATCGGATCGACCTGGGGGGAGGGGTGAAGATTCCGAGCTGGGAGGGCACGGAGCTGGACCCATTGTGGGATACGAAATACGGATGCAAACTTATTTACGTTGCCTTTTGGACTTATATATCAAACTGCCTGAGCGGGGAATCGGCCGTGTCAATCTGGCTTAGCGGTAGGACCTTGGCCTTTGATTTCAGAGGTCGTAGGTTCGATTCCCCGCTCAGGCAGTTTGACATATAAGTCCAAAAGGCAATGTAAATAGGTTTGCATCCGTATTTCGTTAACTAATTTCGAGCCCATTGGCTTTCCGTCCCGTTTAACCCATTGTGGGATGTGCCGCATCTCTCGAACCCGAGCAAACCCGACCCCTCACCTACGAAACGTACAGAGTTCAACACACGCATCCTAAGCATCGTACGGGGTCCTATTTCGGTCCTAGACATTATTAGACTTTAACTCGCATTTCCCACACGACTGGCTATACCATCGGAGTACTTCGGTCTCCGGCAGGTTCAACCAAGGTAGGCTGGCGGTCGTGCCCCTATCCGTCCCAACACATCCCCTACAAAACCATCCCATCCTAATCCCAACACATCCCCTACAATACCATCCCATCCCTCTGATAACTGCAGCCTTGACATTTCAGAGGGGCTCAGTACCCCGATGATACGAGAGGGAAGCCAGTAGCAGTTGACAAAGAAATGAGATTCCGAATCGTTTCAGTGTAAGAGTAACGCTTCCCGAGTTACAGCCAGTTATTTACAAAATGAACTCTGTGCCAGCCACCTGGTATGCAGTGCGGGCAAAGCGTAGGGTGCAGCCGGGGGAACCCACATCTCCAAGCGTTTTGCTCTAGGACCAACGGTTCCCGAGTTATTGGGGTGGGCCAACTTCCAAAATTCGAGTACCCAATTTCTGAGGAGGCCCACATGTAGGGTACAGCCTGGGGATGCTAAATACCGAACCATTTCACTCTAGGACCAACGGTTCCCGAATTATGGGGGTGGAAAAGTACCAGGAGCAAAGTATTCACAAAACCCCAAAATGGACGACTTCAATTTGGGACACCACAAAATGGCCGCCTTCAATATGAAACACCCCGAAATGGCCGACTTCGATGTAGCGTCATTAAAGATGGCGGGCCGGATGTGACATCAAGACCTTCCAAAATGATGGTCTTCATCCAAGATGGTGGCACTTCCGGTTGGCATGGAGGCGGCTATCTTGTCTGTCTATCCTCTGAGGACGAATACCATATTATCATAATACTCTTGTGCACGTCGGAAAATCATCATTTCCGTTTTTGTGAAGAACTGAAGGCTGCCTTGGCCGCCAGGGCCCGAGATCCCGTGGCGCTTGCCTCCTCAAGGATGGCCAGCACCACTGGCAGGTCTTCCCCCGCAAGCCATACCGCAACATCATCGGCATATGCTACCATATTAATCAGGGTGCTCGTCTCCAGAAGGACATCGTTAATAGTGATAGCGAACAGCGCTGGGCTCATACAACTCCCCATAGGGAATCCCCTGTCCATAGAACGGACTGAAGACCAAGTTCCCCCAACCCTGGTTGCAAAACTGCGCATACCCAGAAGCGCCAGAATAGCGTCTCTGAGCTCCTTGCCTACTCCAATTTTGCCAAGAGAATATCCTACCCATCCATGTCGTAAGCATCCCTGAAGGCTAGGAAGACAGCCACTGCAAATTTTCCACTGCCCCAGACTTCTCGGATACCCTACTCGGATACCACCTTTGAATGGACTGCTGTCTCCGAAACTGCTGCCAAGTGCGGCGTCTGTCTCTGACAGCCACAGTAAAAACCGTGGTCCACCACATCACTCTGGGTTTCCGCCCCTGTAATGTCCCATGCACAGCAGACCACCTACCTCTCCTATCCGTCCTAATCCATGGTGCAAAATCGCCCGAGTCAACTATTGGACTGGCCTATTGCACCGGCCAAGGAAACGCCCTACCATCCCAGGAGAGTGCAGAGGGGAAGTGGTCACTCCCACGGAGATCTGATGAAAGCTCAAACGTGAAGCCTGCTGCCAGGTCATTCGTACACAAGAACATATCCAGCACCGACTTCTAAACCAGTGCCCCATACTTCCTAACAAACGTTGGAGTGCCATTTTGCACAATCGATAGGTCCAACCGGTCCAAAGAGTCAGCAATCGTACAACCCCGAACATCACAACGACCACTCCCCCAGAACCAGTGATGTGCATTGAAATCCCCCCCCCCCGGACCAGTAGCCTGTCGAGTGATTCAACCCACCCCACCCACTACTGTCGCGTGACACGCCCAGTTATGAGTACCATCCCAGATGTTAACCACTCAACGCCCCATCACATTCTAAACACACAAGCATCTACACCTCTGCACACTGGAAAGGCGTTAT
>JAHWFP010226454.1:9315-38766 GCA_023313725.1 Lithobius niger
GGGGGGGGGGTCTCAATTTCGCAAAATCCATTTTGGCACGGGCCTCATGGATTTTTTTTTACCATTTCGAGGGGGGAGGGTGTCATACGTTTTTCAAGCCCGTCAAGGGTGGGGGGGGGGGGGGGCTGCGGCGTAGGCCATCTGAGCAAGCTGAAGGATAAAGTCATATCTGAACCTCAAAAATGACACTTTCAGCAGCCAAAATATCTAAAAACGCCGTAACTTCTTATTTCTAGCGCTATCCGATGAATAATTATTTAAAACCACTTTCTACAAAAGTTTATCACCATGAGGGGTATTTTTCTTGCTGCACGTGTTGATGTTGGAAAGGGCATTGACATACTGACTTGTACTACCTTACTAGTACCAATCCGCATCCCTTACATCAAAAGTTATTCTACCATTATGAATAACATACTTAAGCCATGGCTCGCTTTCCACACTATTGTGAACCTGTCGATATGAAATGCTATATTTTAATTAGTCCAGAGGAAATCATCTACACTTAACCTGAAAAGGCATAGGTGGGGGGGGGATCAGAGCATTTTTGGACCCTGCGAAGGGTGGGGGCGGGTTTTCAGGGTTTTGGGAGAGGGGTAATTGAAATGAGGTCACATTTTCAATTCCTCCCCCCCCCTTCCCCCGTCACCCCATACATAATGACTGGTTCATTATAACGTACCTCTGGATGAAATGCATGTATGGCAACAATGTAATTCGATACCTTTTTTTTTTATATCACACAACTTGAAACAGCGTTTGTCCTTTCACAAGCTAACTTAAAAGTCAAATGTGGTTGGACGTGCCCGCCATCAAGTGCACATAAATCCATTCTTGCCGTAATCTGACGCCCTATTCCAAGAGATCCGCTCGTGGACGTGCATCAATGAAAAATTTAAGCCCCGCAGCGATTACTTGTGCGTGCACAGAATGAGTTTCTGAATGGGAAGCGTGCCTTGTGATAAGGAGGTCGTACAATCAACTGGATACTTTTAAGCCAAAGTCAATATTTATGAAATATCAGCGGGAAAAAAAAAAAGATAGGTTGAAAGTTTCTCAAGTCGTTTGCATATTTTAGTATCTTACATAAAGCCTGCGTTCCCCTATGTGTCTCCATAAATGGTTGCTAGCAAACGTGCCACGTTCTGGTCCACGCCATTAAAAGCCAATTTAGGATATTTTCACTTGTCTAGCGAATTCTTGGAACTCGTTTACACTCCAATATGCAAAAAGAACTATTGCGATACATACTTTACACGTACCCTTTTACACAACTTAAACACTATTTTTTTCACATTTAACCTTTTTTTTTCTATTTCGCCACCAATAGCTGAAGCTGACTCGTTTCCCCAAGCTAAACGACGATGTCGACTCTCTAAATTACGGTACAGGTACTAAGCAAATTATATTTTATTCATCATTATGTCAAATGTTTACACTTTTGGGACGATAACTAAAAAATGAATACTCATGAATTAAAGATGCTTTCTTCCAAGTTGACTGTCTTGGTGACTCGGTATTGAAACGTTATTATTAGGCTAATATAGCCTAATGATATAAAAATGTTATTAGGCTAACATTAAATATTATTACTAGAGTGCCATCAACTCCGTTGCTGACATAAGAGAGTGGTGCTCGTATTACAACAACGCCATTTTAAGAATTGAAGATTTAATGAATTAACAGACAAAAGAAAACACGTAAAATTACATTAAGTGACACTCCTCTAAGCGACAATACTTTCGAGATATTTTTCGTTGTTTATCGCCCACAGCAGCCGATTCCAAATGAACCTTTTAAGTTTTTTTTCGCGTTCGCACGCTAGGTGGTGGCACAACGATTGTGTCGCCCGTTAGGTGGCAACACAGCACACATATTCATTCAGTGATCATGTACAAACTATGAAATCATTGGAACAGCAGTTTTACGTAGTACAATATTTGAAATCAATCGCTACAGCAGTTTTTGCACCACGATATTTATTGTTGATAAGTGTACACGACACAAATTGTTGACACGTTACTGCACCAGGATACATGTAATTGTTAACAACAGTACACTTCCAGAGATCGCTAACATGGCGGTCCCACTGATTTACCACGAGACGGTTTTTTCCTCAACCACATACCCATTCTTGTTGGTTTTTTTTATGTAATGGTAAACCTGGTGTGTTCATGGATGGCTGCAACTATGTCCAAAATTTCAAATGATACGGACCAACAGTTATGCTATCACAAAGGTTTCATTGGAGTCCTTTAATAGCTAGCATTGCTCGCTTTGCTCTAATAAAAGAAATGTAATGTTATTTGTTCAGTTTTAACTTGTTTATTTTATTTTGTTTCGTTCGGACGCAAATAAATTGTAACGAGAAATTTAAACGATAAGCTTGCATGACACGTAAAAGACCGAATTAGAAAAAAATAAATTAAAGCTTCAGTTGTGGGTCGAACGACCAAGGACTATGGTTTCCTGGGTGCTTGAATACCAAGAATAAAGGGGTTTGCTGCTTTTCGTATTCCTAATAGCTTTTCCTTAGTTTTGTTACTATGGCAAATTCTCCCCCTCCCCAAACCCTTCACGGGCTCTCAGTTATGGTAGTAATATGTTGATACTATAGTCATACTACTTTTTTCGTAGAGCAGGGAGTTAACATATAATCACATGCAGAATCCCTTTGCCTCCGGCCCCCCCCCCCTTGTGCTGTGCTCTCCACTCGGTCTATTTGTTGGTTTCTCCCGTTCCAGAATTAATCAGTCCAGCGCTTGGTACGGTTTTAGAAAGGATACGTCGATTAGCAATGGAACAACCTAGTTTCATCTTGAATGTTTACGTTACAGAGGCCAGGCACATGATTCGCGTAACATGCGTACAGTATCGTATGTATTACCTTAAATTATGCATGGTTCGTAACTAAAAGGGAACATCAGCTGATTACACATTAATGACTCCCAACCCACTAATCCTTTTTCGTACGTCAAGTTAGGCTCGTCTTCAACCAAATAGTAATTACTGTAAGAAGCTCATCGAGGCGTTTTGACGACGAAGACACTTTGGCACACACGAACAGAACGAGTTTTTTGTCACGTAAGGAATGATACGTTACGTTAACGACTTTCGAAATAATAATAATAATCAAATATTTAACAGCTAGAAAGTGCCTGTATGGACAGGGAAGGGAGAAAAACTCATTCACATACACCGTCCTAATTTTAAAAAAGGACTGGAAGCCCAAGGGAAAAAACAGGAAACATGGTAGGCAAGGGTTAAAAGCATTTGTTAACCGAGACACGTCTACCGATTTAAACTTCTTTTAAAAATTACCACGGAAGTTGAGGTTATCACCGGTGATGGCAGGGAATTCCGAACATGGACACAACGATTAGGAAAAAAGTAGGGATACTGCTCTTTGTGGTAAGTGCAGACGTTTAGTACCCTCGCGGGTGAGTATTAAGACTTAAAGCAAAAAAAATTTTCTGCTTCTAAATCAACGAGATTGTGCGTCACTGAATTGGTGCACTTCAAGCGACTCTTAAGTTGGTAAAAGACGTTCTAAATAACAAAAGTTGGTGCAACAGGCGGATACTTTGTAAAATTTTCCACATATTCAACTCATTCAATGTCCTTTATTAAGTGGGGCGACCAGGCAGGGCTTGCATACTTCACCTAAGATCAAACTTACTTTAAATACCTTAAAATGCTTTAATACTTTAAATGTCCAAAGGAGAATTGTTCGATTTTTTGAGGGGAAACACTACCTAATAAGATATACCCCTTTTTTTTGTGCATTTGAAACAATGTGGTTACAATGTATTGCAACCTTCAGATCACTAGTGATCCCAAATACCACTAATGTTGTGGGTCCAAGATGGGTTGTAATAAAATATGTGGCATATGTAGATTGTTTCTCCCAAGATGAATTGAACATCATTTATTATTATTTATCGGCATTTGCCAAATTGTTTACCAGTTCGGAATTCAACCCACATTTGCGTTCGGAGCTCTCACTAAAAGTGAAGTGATGCAAAGCGAAGCGTCTTCGATCCACCTATGAATGCGGATTCATTTAACTCGGATATGATCCACTTCACTTTGGATGTGTCTACCCCGTTCGGAGCGCATTTATCAGTTAAACCACGTACATGCGGATAAAAGATGCGCTCCGAACGGGGTATTAAGTGGCCTCTCAGAACACAAATGTGGGTCGAATTCCGAATTGAGCCACATCCCAGCACCGGGTGGCAACTGCGTTTCGTTTGTTGTTTACTCAAACGCACCTCGCATAAATAAAGGAAGTATGCACTCATTTTCAAGGGGAGTTTATACGACTGCCAGCACCTATTATTTAAAATTAAAAAATTTAAACGATTTATGGGCTGGTGGCGCCACGGTGTGAGTGCTAGTCCAAGCACGAATCCGTTAATTAAGCGTTAATGGCGCGTTCTGTTGAGCGGTTGAGAAACTAGCAACTCAATCCCTTTTGGCGGTGCTTGCCTGCTTGCGCTCCGAACGGAATCGAACAAACGAAGCAATACAATAGTAGTACAGTAGTACCACTATTGTAGTAGTAGTACAGCACTAGTACAGTATTACAGGACTATAGTATTACAGGCCTACAGTAGTAGCGGTACAGTGGTACTAGGAATAGTACAATACTATACAGTACAATAGCACACTAGTGTTACTAGTAGTCATTTGTACAGTAGTAGTACTACCACTGCAATACAGTAACAACTAACGGTAACGACCAACAGTAACTACAGTTACTATAGTAACTGCTTGCAAACCCATGTTTTTTTATACTGCAATCTGGCACACACAAGTTCGTACTTCGGCCTTGTTTTTAATAAACCTATTATAGTAACTATAGTTACAGTTCCTGCTTACAGTTACTAACCCACTGCATTACCCGAGCGGCATCACCCATGGTAATAATCAAAGAATTAATCCTTTCTGCCCGTGGTGGACACGGGAAATAAGCCTTGAGTGAAAATCAAATACTAGATATCAGGCAGTTCTAATACAGTTAGTCATCTTTACGCACTTACGTGTCATTCGATTCCAGGGCAGCCACCGGGATGCAACAGTTTTTTTTTTGTACAAAATTTCACTTCACGCATTTTAATTTTTTTCACAGTCTTTCGCACACGTCTTATTCAAATCTTCACATTTTCGCGTCATGGCTTCCCAAACTTTTCACAATTTTCACAGCAGCGATGTGTTTTTTTTTCACCTTTATGAAATTTTAGAAATATTTATGAAAATAAAAGAATAGAGAACGGGGCGGGAAAAAAGCGCGAAGCTAGACGTGGGCGCCGACAATAAACAGAGCAGCCAAGCGTCATGGGGCGCATTGCCTTTTGGATGTAACAAAAGAACATCTTTCTTGGCGCGAATCAGGATTTTATCGTCAAGTTAAGTTTTCACGGCAGACCTTTGAAAACAACTGAGTAAGCTGAATACGTAAAATTGAGTTAGAAAAGCGATAATCAGTTCATTTTATTTAGTATTCGTGGTACATTGCAATTTTTTTGACTAAAATCCAAAAAATTCACATTTTTTCACACTTTTATTGGAGAGGCCAGAATTTCACATTATTTCACGTTTTTCACATTGGTGGCAACCCTGCCAGTAACGTGATCTGGGTTCGAACCTGGAACTAGTTCATCACCAGATCCACCGCCTTTACAAAAGTATATAGCTGACGTACTGTAATACGTTAGTGAGTGATTTTAACGGACAACTTATTTCCGCTGCCTGAATTGATTTATTTCCTCATTGGTGCCCGGACAGTAAATCTCCTCTTTTTTTTTAAATTATTTCTTTTCATAAAACTCCGAAACTTTGCCAAAGTTGGTAAGACGTAGGAAAACAAACTCAAATCAAAAGTTTTCAGTTGCAAATGCTTGAAGAGCGCACGTGCAATACCGGTTAAGTGCGGTTTAAAACAACATTTGCCGTCCTCCTTTATGATTTGTCGCCAACACGTTTAGCACTTGCAGCTGGCTCGTGCTCACTCTGGCTTTTTATTATTTTTCCTCTCTCTATGTCTAAGCATGTCTTCAGGCATTGAGCACTTAAATACCGTAGTAAAATAACACAAAACACGGCCTGCCTGACGCCTCCGTTGCTCCCACGTGCAAACGTTGAATTTTGTGCTCTTAAAACGGAACGTGCCTGTTAAAAAGTTTCTTTCTAAAGTCGAAGTTTGAAAATATGCCGGTGGAGTTAAAGCAACGGGACAAAACAAAATTGCGGGCCAAACAACCGTCTTTCGCGGCTTGGTTTGAGCATTATTTTGCTCAGTACACTTTTACCCACTAGTCGTTAAAGGTACATTCCTCTCGGTTGGCTTTCCTGTATATCTCGGGTTTGCAACATTACTTGCAAGATTGTGTCGATGCAAGGCATTCATTTTCGCATTTATCCCCTCGTGTGAAACGTTTTTGTTACATTCACTCTAAACCAATGTAAATGACGCAAAAGCTGTTTCGCGCAGGATGCTCGAATGTAGTGAGAAGGTATGTCCCTTTAAACTAAATTACGTGAAAAAAATTCATTGACGACGGAGAGACAGGGGGTTGGTAATTTTTTTTAGCATTTGATTGAAGAGGAACAAAGCGAGTCAATTTCGCATTTTTGACAACAAGACCCAGCAAGAAATACGTCAGACGAGGTGTTTCGCCACGTTTACGCTGTTACGCTGCTTATCCAAGTTACTTCTAATAAAATGGATGTTGTAAAGCATTATTTCAGGCGAATAAAAAAGGAAGTTAACAACAATTTTGTTTAGCTTGAAAACGGCGCAGAACCTAGGTGCTGAAACGTCGCTGAAGTGTTTACATTACACGGTCAAATGGAAATGGTCACGAGTGATATTAGAAAGCAGAGTACACATACACATGTTGTGTCGTATTCATTCGGCCATGTCAGTATCGCCAAAGATCTCAAAGGTTGAGGGCTCTATTTAAAGGGGGATTGCCACCAGTGACAAGCTGCAGCATCTATAGCCATTTGCCGCTATCTAGTTCTACCTAGCCCTTACTTTCAACAGGCCAACGAACACACAAATAAATTTCTTTTTACACAACAAACAAGCCACGTACCTCCTTAATTATTGAGTGTAAAGTCGGTGCGCCCACGTGCACCAGGAAGCAAGTGGTAAAGTTAAGCCTAACAACATAACGGGCACTTTTTTCTATATATCGACCGTTTTGAAACGCAGATTTCAACCGCTAGATGAACGCCATCTAGTGACAGTAATGTCGTTAACCTTGACCGCTTGCTCCCTGGTGCACGTGGGCGCACAAACTTTACACTCAATAATTTGTTGTGTAAAAAGAAATTTCTCTGCGCATTCCTTCGCTTGTTGAAATCGAATGCTGAATAGAACTAAATAATAGTAGATGGCGCCAGATACTGCAAAGGGTAATGAAAATAGGTTTGCATGTTTATTACTGTTCACTTGTTGAACTCTTAGGTTTTTAAAGAATGCAACATATAATTTTTTTTTTTAATGAAAATAAAAATAGCCTGGTTTGCCCTTCAGGCCTATAATCGATTATTCAAGCTTTTTATCAAGCTCATCAACTAGCTACAGGCCGGGTTATCAAGTTTCAAAAATTGCGTAATGGCAGACGAAAGAGACGCTCTGACTTAGCCCTGACCCCGTCAATGGTCCGATTTCCGTGCCTCGGGTAAGGAAACAAACTTTAATCGCTCGAGATGGAGCATTAAAAGCGAAATCAACGATTACAATCCCGACGATGCTCCAGCTCGTGCCGCGGATTTTTAAAAAACAATCCCGACACAAACAAGTTTGAAGGTTTGCATCGAGTGAAAGCTGTAGTAGTGGGCGTGTTGTTTGGCTAGACCGCGTTGCGTCCGTTTATTCCCGTGACCCTGACAGGTGGGGTTCAAGGTGTTCGGGGCCAGCAACAACCTTTGTGGGAACGCGGAAGGCAGTTAAAAAAAAAAACTCTGCTATGCTTTGATGGGGTGTAATTTTAAAGTGATGTGAATGAACAAGGGTAATGAGGGTGGGAAGGGGGAGAAAAAAGAAGACTCCTCCCGTTTATCTCCCTCACATTATCCCTCACTTGCATGACATGATGGACAGCTGGAATAAGAGACGGACCGACAGTAGCGCCTTGAAGCTGAGTGGCAGAACCGAAATTCTAGACTTGTTTCAGCAATTCGTTTGGTTTAAATCACAGGGACAGGCATACTCAGAATCGATACGGAATGTAGGCCTACTAGAAAAATACAGAAACCAAATAGTGGCTAAGGCTATGGCTAACACCGTTGGGCTAAAGTTTTTTTCCAGTTGGTTGTCGTACGCATGGCGGTTTTTCTAACGTTGTGGGTAGTGTCGCTGCTGTTGTCGGTTGCATTGGATCGAATTTCATCAGGCAGGGGGAATTTCATAGCGATGCGACGAAGCGGCGAATCACGTGATCCTATTAGACAATAGCGTGCCCCAACACTCAAAGAGCACCGGTCACACCCAGTGACATACACCAAAGGCGTACGTGTCGGATATACACGCATCCACTAAGATACCAAAATGTCAGCATGAACATATTTCCACGATAAGCTCTCTTTTATCATTTTTAAATTAGCTGTTAATAAACTCAAATAATAAACTCAAGTTATATGCCTACACAAAGACATAATCACAGACGCCCAAACAACATATCTGGTCAACTCTGGTCATGTACTCTAGGTTAATTTTCCAATTTTCCCAAAAACAGTTAGTCAGCAAAAACCTATCAGTACACCCTTACATCAGAACTAAACGAGTAGCAACCAACTTTAATGTTTCACACACGTATTAAAAATCTTTAAAAAATTTAAAAGAATAAAAACTGTTCAAACGTACTCAAAATAGGCTAGCATGGAGCAGAAGCCGAAATACATTAAGGATGTTTGCCTCCATGACGCCTTTCCTGTGTGTCCAATTGCAGGGTCAATTATATGTAAACATTGTAAACGCATTCATTTTCCCGTTTTTCCCACATGCGACAGTTTTTTTTACAAACAATATATAGTAGCAACCGACCTATGGATGGCTTGTGCTTAGTAAATGGTGTGTTCACGTTGCTGACCTTTACCCGGATTGCAGAAGCTGCTGTCGCGACGGTATTTCTTGGGTGGCTTTGAGATCTGTACTCAGTGGGCATTATAACAGACAACAAATTCGGATTGTGTGCGTTGTTGCCGTTTTAGTGAGGTGATAACTCGTACGCGAACGGTCAGATGGTGATTAATGGCACCATGAATGTGTAGAATGGGGTGAGTTTGGTTCTGTAGAACTCTTCGATATGGACACGTTAGGGGCCAAATTTTTTGTTCACACGGCGTCTGGAGGGCGCCACCAGTCCTACACGCGATTTATTGCGCCTCCATGGCTTAAAGCGTACTCTATGGCACCCATACGCAAAGTCACCCAAGATTCGAGGAGTGCATTCACCGAGTAACACTTTCGGACAAGGTGGAAGAGGGGGTCAGCAAATTTGTGAAGTCATACATACAACTATCAAAACGATGGGATAAAGAGCAAAAAAAAAGCCTAAGTCGGATAATTTCATGAATGCAAGGATACGGGACTAAGTTTAGGCGGAAATGAGAATGAGATGGTTTGGATAATGTTTTGTGGAACAGTGAAGTTATGAGAGAGTAATTAAACTGAAATTTGCCATAGATGTTTTAATACTTGAGGATTAATTCTAGATGTTGTATGCTCGCCTGCCTGTTAAATTACAATATGAGATGGAGGTGAGAATGAAGTTAGAGGCCATGACCTGAGGGTACATGGACCTTCTCAAGTCTACTTGAGTTCAAATTGATGTGAGTTCAGGGCGCTTTAAACTCAAATCGACTTGAGAAGGTCCATGTACCCCCGTCAAAGCGACGTCACGTCGCCTTCACTTAATCCACCTCTTCACATCGATGTGAGATCTCAAAGCGATGTGGGGCCAAAGGAGGACAATAGGGATGATACATTTCTAGTTAACAGATCGAAATATAGCACTGCTTGGTTGGATTGGAATGACACCTTGGGGTTAGGCGATTGTTGCCTTAAACTGTATGGTCGCATTGTTGGCATGAGGTCCCTTCAGCTTACAATGTTCATCATTCAATTTACAAAACTTTGACTGTTTTACACGGCTAGTTAAAAGATACTTTAAATTGGGGCAACAGTGAGTTGCTTGGAGGGAAAGGCAAACTAAGAGAAAGGGCAAGCAGGCAAGGTCGATTGAGTTACAGCAGCATCCACTATCGTAATTAGCGCATCCGGTGTTCTTGAAGATAACCAAGTGGTCCTACCGGATATGTACCTACAGAATTTCACGAAATAAAAACATTGGATTTTACCCAAGTTGTTCCCTCTTCATGGGTAACGAAGGGGGAGGGGGTTCGATGTTTGTGACATGATTTTCTTGAGGGTGGGAGTTGCAAAGGTTGTGACAAAGTGTAACGGGAAAAGGAGCCAGAACAAACATGGCAAAATTTCCGGGGACCATCCAGTGGAATGTAAATACACTACTGATCTGGCCCCCTAAAGAAAGACGCAAATTACGAGACCGTAGTCATCCCAATCTATATATTCATGACGGTATTAATAATGAATACGTTGCAAAAGCTATTGCGCGTGAAATACACTGACATAGTGACAGTAAATATCCTTTTGAAGTTGTCCTCACTGAATTTAATGGTACGAGTCTCCCTTTAAATAATAATGTATTCAAGAGGAGAGGAAATTCATGGCCGGAAAGCTTTGAGGAAGAAACACTGTTTGACTGTACTCGGACCAACTGCATTTATAAAATAAACTATCCGCCTACCGAAGAATTTACAGCGCGCACCCGCTGGCTATTCCTGCATTATTGCGCAGGTAATTCGAAATTCCATATGACCGTTTTACCACATGAGGAATATACGAAGTAACGTTCCTATACAGCTAGCCTTTATCAACATATTACGTTATTTTCTAACTTACATAACCGAGCTGAATTTACGTTGCCTGTCTTTGTTTTCACTCAAATTATACAGACAGGCTTAGGAATTTCACCACGAAATGTTTTCTTTCTTCTGCTTTTTCTTCCTTTAGCTTTTTTTACCGCTACTTTTTTTTTTCCTAGTTTCGTTATTAAACAACTTACTTTTAAACGCATCGAGCAACAAAATTTAAAAATTAAGCTCAACAACATTTTACAAAAACGTGAAAGTTATGTAAAACAAATGGTAAATTTGTCTTTACCTTGCTCAAAGCAAGGGCATCGTTTTAAATTACGACAAAAACATGAAATTCAAGGACTTTTAAGGATGTAGGTAAAATTTTAAGACGTTTCTCATCTGGCGACCTTAGTTAGGGCACTTGCTACATATGTGCATCCCAACCTGGAATACGCTAGTGTTGTGTGGTCTCTACACCTGATAAAAGACATTAAACGGGTTGAATCAGTACAAAAAAAGTTGACGAATTATCTTCGAGGGTGCTACAATTTATCTTCAGACTACGTTTGACCCGCCTGGGTCTTGAATCACCAGAACTACGAAGACTACAAGCAGACCTATGTCTTACTTAATCCATCTTGCACGGGCTCGTTGATACTGAATCAGGGTTTTATTTTTTAATAGTCGCGGGGTAAGAAATATACCAGGGGACATTCGTTTAAACTAACTGTAACTACGGTAAAAAGGGATTATACAATGTATTTCTTTTCAAACCGTGATAAAGCCTTCCATCTGAATTGGTAAAATCGACTACCCTTCAACGTTTTAAGCGTGATTTAAAAAATATATTGATTTTTCTTTGTTTTTAAGTGTTTTCGATTTTTAACGGTGACTGTATAGTACACGTATTGTCATTGTTCTTATTTGTTTTTCTTTGTATTTTAAAAGTTTTTGTAAACTTAAAAGCATTTTAGGACAGGTAATAGTGGGCCAATTTGTATGGTAATAAATTATACCTTATCTTATTTTCAACGATTTCAAGGCCTTCAACGTTTTCTTAACAAATTCATGCACTTTCAAGCACATTGTACCAACCCTGTAATAATATATAGCCTTTATTCCAATAGCTACAATTTGTCACGTCAATTTGTGGCTATTTGCGAGCGGAAACCTCATAATTAGGAAAATGTTTTCATTTGCACGGCACGAGAGTGGTTGAGTCAACTTGGCACACGCGTCAAAAGTTTAAGGAAGTAAGTGATCCGCGTTCCTTTATTCATCGTGAGGGGTGGGCGACGATCGCCACTGGGCCAAAATTTGTTTTCCGAGTTTCTTTTTTTTCACCCTAAACTGTGCCAAACAGTTAAACGTTATTAAAAAAAAAAAAAAAACTTACACAAATACAATGTAATAAAAAAAAACCTTCAATTTTCTCTGACCTTCACGGTGACACCACTTACGCAGCAGGGTGGGACCTATATCCATCTTCCCGCTCCCCCCCTCCTTCACCCCGGGAGTAAACTGTTGCCAATCCGACCGCGTTAACCGTAACAAAATAAAATTAAGTTTTCTTACACGTTTTTGTTTTGTTTTAGCTGTCGATATTAAAGGTACATTAGGGCCTAAATAAATTACACGAATTTCTGTAAAACATATAAAGGAAAGTGGAAAACAAGCCGAACAGCAAAATTCATGCACTAGAAATAGCGTAGTGCCATAAGCCGTACATACGTTTCGTCGGAATGACCAGTGGTGTAGTCGGTTGGGGGGGGGGGAGCCGCTTCCTTACTTTTTTTGTAATTTTTCTTTAAATTAATCGTAATTTGTGTAATGTAGTCCTACACCAACTGTTTAGCCTATAGAGGCTAAGTAAAGTAAGCTTTCTGGCAATGTTTGACTGTGTATCCAAATGTGAATTTTAATTTTGTTCTTGGTTTGCTTTTTATTACCCAGCTTATTTTTTTTTTGGGGGGGGAGGGGGAGGATGAAGAGCTCCCTTACTTTTTTTTGTTGCCACTACACCACTGGGATCACGTGATCACTCCGATGGTGGATACAAAAAAAAAATTACAGACATGTGCGTTGCTCTTATCCTATCATAGGATGACGGCTGTCCAATAAAAAACTGCCTCCTAATGCAAAGCTTTATAGAGCATACTGGCTACGAGGCTAGCATCTGGAGCCGGCCGTTAGATAACTGCAAGGGGTACTGCATATAGTAAAAACCTGGTAAAAAACATTAGCAATGCTGTGCGAACGGTTTCTTGGATTTGTTGACGGTTGCTGCTGTTTTCAGCAAGTAGGATCTTTTCTTTTTTCTGATTTGCAACTTTAATGCGTCTTCCGCAGCGTAAGGGACAAAACAACCTTTTTAGGCCGAAGAAAGCCGGTCTCACAGCATCGGCTTGTCTAAAGAAGCCGTTGTCCCCCCCCCCCCCTCCTTTTGATCCAGTACCCCTTGCAGCTAGCTCAACGACCGCTCCAATGTTAGCCTCGTCACCATGGCGTTCTTGTCTCTACTCAAATATACAATATTAAAAAAGAATTCCAAACTTCCATTTTTGACACCACGTCTTGGCGCGAGATGCTGTTGTTAAATAAAGATTTGAATCTGACTATTTTGGACGCTTATGTTTTAAAATCGTTTTCCCCAAACGGGTACGCATTCTATTTCTAAAACCGAAAATGTAAACTACGAAAAATTAAGTTATTAGCGCAACTGTCCCACTCAGCCAGTCGGTTGACACCGACATCCAGTGGAAAGAGAACCATATTGAGATTTTGCCAATTTTCTTAATATTAACTAAAATGTTTACGTGGTATGATCTCCAATTTTTGTTATTAATATTTACAAACGTACAAAACCGTGCATTATTGTAACGCGCAAGTATAAATCTGCTGCAGTGCCCCTTAATTCAGTTTCAGGGGCAGAAGTTCACTGTCAGAGTGCAGAAATAAATTTCTAATTCGTCGTTTGAACTGAAGCTGTTTGGCGATGGCGTCTATGCCAAGACGCAAAAATAGCCAGGGTATGGTCGTTCAAAGCAGGCTGCATTTGTTTTCAATACCTACTTCTTCCATTTCCTCTATTTCGATGCACCACGCGACTTTTACACGGAGAATAGCGGCCGTCAACACCGTCAAACACACATTAAAGGTGCTTGCCGCTTTCTCTCGCTTGCTGGCTTCAGCATTTATTATCTCCACCCCCCCCCCCCCCCGGCCTTCCTACAGATATGTGTGCTTCGGCGTAGTGCTGGTGTTGTTGTTGTGCCGTTGTTTTCTGTGTTGTGTCGTAGTACTCTTTTTATTAGCCTATAGGTTATGTCAGTTGCTGTTGCTCGAATTTCACTGATCAGGCCCTGAATTTCATGCGGATGGAGTTCATAGCTCTACGGCGAAGCACGGAACAGGTTAGGGCTATGGCAAATGCCGTGCGGTAGAGCCAACAGGATACGCCCACGGCTTCTATCTGTCGCATGGTTTTGCTGCGTTTAGTCAACCCATGTAAATATTGTTCAACGCAATTTTATTCAAGATGGTAGAAGTATTCGGGGGTAGGGGGAAGGGTGAGACCCTTTAATGACTAGGCAATCAATCACTCCTATTCTAATTAACTCTCATCAGCACATGTAAAATGGATACCAACACACGATTTTTAAAATAGGGTGGTTTGACGAAGACCCTCCCACCCCATAATTAAAAATTACGCACGACTGTAAATGAATCAAGTAATGCTGCATTAAATTTTCGTATCAATAGTGTCTAATTGCCCTACGAGGTTTAGAACCAACACGAATCCATAGCTCCTAACACGGTAATAAATAAGAATTACTTCTCTTTTTCACTGCGAGTTTATTTCAGGAACGAGAGGAATTAAATTTTAACCTGAACGATTTTATTCAAGACAAAAAAATTACTTCAAGTAAATAATAACCTTACCTACCACGCTACGACTGAATTTTTATTGCAACACCTGATTATGTTCACGATGAATGGTCGTCAAATACGACAATTCAATCGTCAAATTTGACAGCTTTATTAAGGACTTGCAGTCAGATACCCGCAATTTTTTTCACAAAATGAAAAAAAATTGAGTTGAGACAGGTCTAATCGACGGATCGCAATTGGTTTATGTGTTAGGAAAATCTCGGATGCTGTGTACAATAATACACAAACGCAAGGTCACAATGAGGAAGCATGCCGAGCGCCTCCTACCTATCACATCGGAGTTCTTTTAAAATGTAGACCTAACTTTCCGATTTTTACGACCGTAGGCTATTAAGTTTTACTACAATAAAAGGTGACGACTTGCATGTTAGCTTCCCGGTAAGGTTCAGTTCTGCAACGTTAATTCAAACGCGTGTACGAATTGCAAACAATATATATATTTGTTATGTTATTTTTTTGGCCGGTGCGACACTGTTTCGCTACTTTCAGTAAAAAAAAATTAAAAGGTTCAAAAACTATTTTCGTATGGAAACCATGAAAAAATCGCGAAGGTCTGTCCTTTTAATTAAAAGCGTATTCAAGTGTTATATCATCAGCCAGAACCCCCAAAGCTTACAAAAAAAAAAAAAAACTAAAAACTGTTTTTAACTTGACATTGTGCCAGCAACACGAAAATGGAATCAACATGGGAGAATAAACAAAACAAGAGAATTAGGATCCTACCTAAATTGCTGCATTGCACGATGGGAAGAAGAGCCCCGAAACAGACGAAAATCAAGACGAGTAGCGTTCCAGGGCCCCGACCCGGACCCCGACAGTACACCTCGTCTTGGGCCCCTGCCATCGTCCAAGGGCCTTCCTCTCTCTCTCACACACACTCACTCTTTGGTGACCCGGCGGTGGTACCTGGTGTCACTTTTTAATATTTAAAAAAAAAAACAATTTCGTTGTTGTTGTTAAAGACACAAAACATTCACTTTTTTCTCTTAAATAGCACACACACAAAAATACACTGTCCCCTTTGAAATCAGCCAATCCGGGCAGAGGGGTGTCGGAGAAGCACGTGGGTCAGGCGGTTGAAGCAGGGCGGCTGCGGGATGCGAGCGCGGTGCCAGCATCACAGGGCCGCGGCAAGCAAGCCACTGAACAGTTGGCAGACAGGGAAGGGCGCCTGCCTCACACCACAATCCAAAGTGAGCCAGAGGCAGCGTGCGTGCTTGCCGGACCCTGCGCATGCGCCATGCCCGGCTTCCGCTTTGGTAGCGCGAGCAAGTTGGTTCCCAGCGAGAGCCTTCCTTCTCTTCAGAATTTGTTGGCGCCGCCTCGCCTTTGGCGCGCACGAGCAACCAACGCTGCACCCACGCAGGGAAGCTAAAGGAAGAACATTTGGCGGGAAATATGAAGAGACGATGAGGGAAAGGTGGGGCGAATGCTTAGGAAATAAATTTGACCAAGATTGTCATAGTTATACACAGGGCAAACTGAACTCCAACAAACCGTCCAGACTGTTAACAGTGTCTTTTATGAACTATGATAACGGCTAAACTCTCCTATGGACACACGTCAAACATTTTCAGACTTTCCCATGGGTATAGCTTTAGGAAGAAGGTTTGCCGGGAGGTACAATGTGGGAATCCAGGATGCAGGAAAGGTGACGTAAGTGCTCAGGAAATGAACTTGTCTGTAAGATTGTCACAGTTTATACTCGGGGCAAACTAGACAGTGTGAAGGTCTCCGACTAAACGAACAGTTCTGTTAACAGTCACTGTCTTTCATGAACTATGATGACGGCTAGACTTTACTATCGACACACGTCAAACACCTTCAGACTTTCCTATGGGTAGCATTAAGATGAACGTTTGGCGGGAAATACGAAGAGGGAATACAGGAGGCAGAAACGGTGATGCGAATACTTAGGAAAAACTTTACTGTAAGATTGTCAGGATTTATACACAGGGCAAATGGACGGTATGAAGGTCACCAACTAAAAGAACACTTCTGTTAACAGTCAGTGTCTGTCATGAACTATGACGACGGCTAGACTTTCCTATGGACACACGTCAAATACCTTCAGATTTTCCTATGAGTAGCTTTAAGATGAACCTTTGGCAGGAAATACGAAGAGGGAATACAGGAGGGAACGGTGGTGCTAATGAACTTGACTAAGATTGTCAGGATTTATACACAGGGCAAACTGGACAGTATGTAGGTCTCCAACTAAAAACAGTTCTGTTAACAGTCATGTCTTTCATGAACTATGATAATGGCTAGACTTTCCTATGGACACACGTTAAACACCTTCCGACTTCCCTACGGGTAGTTGTAGGAAGAACCTTTGGCGAGGAATACGAAGAGGGAATGCCGAAGGCACGAAAGGTGGTGCGAATGCTTAGGAAATGAACTTGACTGTAAGATTGTCAGAATTTATACGCAGGGCAAACTAGATGGCATGAAGGTCTCCGATTAAAAGAACAGTTCTGGTGAACAATCAGCATCTTATGATGACGGATTTCCTTTCCTACAGGGAGTGTCCTTCAGCAAACACCATCCATAAAAGTAACCACTACGAAAAACGTTTAACAGAAACATGCCAGTAAGACTTACCTCAGATGAACTGTTGTTTTCGGGCCTAAAACAAGCAAAAACTTCAGTGCAGAACTGTGAAACCAACTTTTCATTCCCGTCCAATTCTCATAAGATCAGTACATCCACCCTCAATACAATTACGGCAAAAAATACCATCCCAAGACACGTATCAGTTAAAACCACCACTACAACTCTTGAAAACGTAATTAATCTCAAACCCCAGTAACGTGTCATTGAGCACAAAAGAAAGGTGAAACAAGGGACCTTTTATTATTGGGTTGGTCCACCCAATGCAACGTATCAAGGCTGTAGCAGAGCTATTGCCGGTCGAAGCGTTTAAACGGGCGAGATTAACCAAGATGGCACTGTTGGTGACACCATTGTTCCCAAACCAAAACAAAGCCGTTATGGCCAATGTTACGCTGTGGTACTGCAGAGTATCTGGGGAATTTGTGCATTCACACCCACGCCGCCTTCATATTGGGTGGCATTTTCAGTAAGTGTTGACAAATCATAGCAACTGGTTATTTTAAAATGTGGTAGTAAGACTCTCCTCAGCAACAGAATTTCAACATTGAAGTGGACGCCATACTGAACATTAAAAAAGATTTTGCTGTACATTTTCAGGCTCACCAACTCTCTTCAAGCACTACAATAATTTACCCAACATGTATTGTCTATGTTCTGATAAAAGAGCACTATGGGGCCCGATGAAATACTAACTCGTCAGTTGGACTCTTAGTCACGCTCTCCAATGAAGAACAGGTATTGATAACATGTGTCACACCATGAAGGGGCAGGCCAGCTAGCACAAACGACATGACCTATTCAGATCTGTGCTTCACTCAGTAAACCACTCAAAAACTTTAAAATACCAGTATTACCTGGTTGACTTTGGTTTCTATTGCCTCCACAAAATATAATTACCTTTTTTTAGCATTCTCCTTCTCCAATGCTATTTGATTTAGAGAAACTTGAAGAGATCCATCTGCGTCGCTACCCACTGCGCATCCTACTGCGCAGCCTCCATCGTATATATCCTCAGATGGAACCGAGTGGTCATCTTTTCTATCCTCTTAAGTGCCCAGATGGCAACAAGAGGGGAGGAGGATGGGAAGAAGGTAATGTATATTTTCTGGAGACAATAGAAACCAAAATCAACCAGGTAATACTGGTATTTTGAAGTTTCTAGTTGCCAACAAAAATATACATTACCTGTTTTTACCACTCCACAGACTTTGTCAAAGGCGGCAGGCGCCATCTTGACCAAGCCCCCTAGGGTAGCGAGCGGTTCCCCAAAAGATAAACTTTGCACAACAGAAGCAGATTGTTAGCCGAGTGTCTTTATTGTGCTTAAGGGGATTACAATATGCGTTGGGCAGTAATAAAGGGCCCAATACGATACAATCCATCAACATGGCGAGATATGTCGCGCAAGTAATGGACGGTACAGACGACTGGACTTCGCTAAGAGGCAGCTTCCATGATGTTGGAAATAGGAACATTGCTGTGATGTGCCCAGGAAGCAGAAATTGCACGCTGCTCGTGCGCGGTTACACGAATGGTCTGTTCACTGCAACTGATACTGAGGGCGACATAAGCTTGGACGATGACAGACTTGATCCATGTGGCAATCATCCGTGGTGAAGTCTCTCCCGCGTTAGTGGTAAATGGAAGGAATAACTAGGTGCAGCCTTGCCCGAGTGGATTGGATGCTTTGAGATAAAATCGTCAAGCCCGAACATGGCATAAGGCACGTTCGAGGTCGTCACCTAAGATTTGAGAGAGTGCGGGAATAATGAATGGTTTAGGTAGTTCGTTGGGTTTTTGAGTTTTAGCATGGAAAGTCGCCCTGGAAATCAAGGTGACACCGAAATAATTATCCAAGAAGAAACCATCTGTAGCGGTGGCAGAAAGTGCTTGTAGCTCATTACATCGGAGACGAGCAGAAAGGGCGACAAGGAAGACTGTCTTGCAAGTGAGGTGAGTAAGTTGGCAGGAGGATAATGGTTCGGAGGGGGTTGCGAGGAGTGCCATGAGGACGATGGAACGGTTCCAATCCGGGAATTGATTGCGTAGGCGAGGACGATCAATCATGAAGGAACGGATCAGGGACGAGATGCGGAAATCGTCAAGAAGGCCAAAGTTACCGGCTGCCTTGAAGACTGCATTTAGGGCGGAACGATAGACTAGATTAGTAGAGCCTCAGAGTTCATCCTGGAATAGGAGAGTTAAGAATTGGACGAGTCAGAAACAGAGGGGTTGACTGGATCAACCTGTTGTGAGACACACCAACAAAGCCACCGTTGCCAGTGGCTGTCGTAGATCTTGGTAGTGGATGCCTGAACGGCCCAGAGACAATGTGAAGGCCCTGATCTGTAAGAACGCCTGTCGCTTCGTAGCTACCCGTGTAACCAGAGGGATAGCGGGTTGAGGTGGCAAGCCATTCCGTTGTTCTGTGTGAGGACATGTGGGAGGAACGGGAATTGGCGAGGTAGGTCGATGACAAGATCGAGAAGGGGCAACTAGTCTGGGGCAACTAAAATGAAGAACCCGTTGGTTATTGCAATCTTGTGGAGTATGAGAGGAAAACGCTTCGGCGGAGGGAAGGCGTAAGCGAAGAGATGGTTCCAGTTCAGGGTTAAGGCATCTACAGCCCAAGCTCGAGGGTCCGGGAGCGGGCTGACGAATAGGGGAAGTCTGGCATTGAACCTCGTGGCAAATAGGTCGACCATGGGACGTCCTCACAGCCGGAATAGTGTGTGACATACGGAGGAGTGCAGGGTCCACTCGCTCGCTGGTGGGGCTTGCCGAGCAAGGGAGTCGGCAATAACATTTCGGCTGCCCGGAATGTGTAGCGGAAGGAGGTGGACCCGGAGGCGGAGCAAAGGCAGAATATGTCCGATGTTAGAAGGTGAAGGGACCGGGGTCGAGTGCCTCCCCCCTTCCGAAGGTAGGCAATTGCAGTGGTGTTGTCGATGTGGACTTGCACGTGGTTCGCAATAATGTGTTGAAGTGGGTAAGTCCCAGAAGGACTGCTCGAAGTTCCAACACATTGATGTGATCGGAGGTCGTGGGATCCCATATTCCGGATGCAGTCATGTTGTTGATGCGTGCTCCCCAACCAGTTAGGGAGGCGTTCGTAAAGAGGTGGAAGTCCGGAACAGGCTCGTAGAGTGCTACTGTCAGGGAGAGGTTGAGGACATCCATCCACCAGTTCAAGGTTGCGAAGGGAAACGAAGGAATGAGTGGTCGAGGCGGGAGAAGGGTGGAACGAGGGCCCCCCCCCCCATTAGTGTAGACGAAAATAATGGAGTAGTCACACCATCCAACGAGCATATGGAACTAGATCAGAAAAGGAGTCGATAGTTCCAATTAAGGAACTGAGGTCTCCAAATGTGTAATGGTGCAGATGAAGGCATGACCGAACCGATTTGAGGAGACTGAAGATCGTTCCGGAGATGGCATGACCGTTTGTTGTGGAAGTTCGAAGAAAACCCCGAGGAATGTGAAGGCTTGTGCTGGGTGGAAACGAGACTTGGGGACTTTGATGCCGAATCCAAGGTGATGCAAAAGAGACACGACGGTGGTGAGATTGGTGAGGAGGCGGGATCGTTCTTGATGAGGAGCAGCCAGTCATCGTGTAACGTGTGAATACGAATGCCTTGTTGATGAAGGTGAGAGATGACTGGACGAAGGACGAGAGTGAAAATTGAGTCCAAAGGGAAGACAGAAGAACTTGTAAATGTTGCCGGCGAAGAGAAAACGAAAAAGGTGCCGAACAGAGGCATATAGCAGAATGTGCAGATAGGCGTCCGCGAGATCAAAAAAAATCGTCCAGTCGGAAGGAAGTAAGGAAAGTCGGATGGAGTCTACTGCTTTCATTTAAAAATGCAGATTGTCGATGTATTGAGAGAGCGGAGGTTGAAGAGGAGAAGTGGATCTTACCCCCCCCCCCCATTCTTTTTGGGGCAAAGAAAGATACTGCTGTAAAAGTCGGGTTGTACCGGACGGGGAACAACCCGGATCGCTTCCTTGTGAAGGAGGGCGGAGTTTCGGCGAAAAGTGGAGCGGATGGTGGGGGTTTCCATGTCCCACGGTGGATATTGTAACGGAGGAGGACGAAAGAAGCGTGGACGGAAGCCCTTGCTGATGATGGAGAGGACGACGGGGTCAGAGATGATGGAGTGCCAAGCTGCCGTATAGAATTGAAGACGCTCCCCCCCCCCTGTCCCCCACAGGTAAGGGGGGGAGTAATAGAATGTCAATAAGAGGAACGTTTGCGATGACGTAGGTGTGAGGAAGCTCGTCAGTGGTGTCGGTCCGGATTGGAGGAACGGCCGGAGGACTCTCCGTGCCCCCGTCCTGCG
Organism: Lithobius niger; assembly: GCA_023313725.1. Taxonomy (NCBI): domain Eukaryota; kingdom Metazoa; phylum Arthropoda; class Chilopoda; order Lithobiomorpha; family Lithobiidae; genus Lithobius; species Lithobius niger. The sequence goes on from JAHWFP010226454.1 coordinate 31,179, forward strand.
TTTTGGAACGAAAGGGCGATTGCGGAAGGGATGATTGTTGTGGATCACTGATTTTGGCAGGCCAATCTTCTGCCGGAGGGTCTTTCCGTATATCAGAAGAGGAATGGGAATGGCCAGCATGGAGAAGACGGATGGGCTGTGGTTTCCGAGTAAAGTCCAAATGTGGTGCGACTTTGGGGATAATCCCCGGAAGAGAATATCAGACTCATGAATAGGCTGGTTTTGTAAAACGAGTCTGGTGGAATCATGGAGATTGGGAGCGGTGTTCAGGGAAATCTCCTGAAGAAGCAAAGTAGAATTAAACAAGGCACTGGTAAACCAATGGTAGCATGATATGTCGCAAAACACATAGGGCATAGGTGTTCACATAGGGCATTTGCTGCTGTATTAAACACGTCTGCCTGTGAGGCGACACGAAGTCCTAGGCGGAGGAGGCAGTCGTTATCTCGGAGGACAAATACCGGAACGGCTGAATTCAGACTGTGGGGTTAAGTATCGAAGTTACGAGGATTGGCGGGGCCGTCTCCACTGGCCGGACGAATGAGGTTTCCCGACCTGGAGGCAGAGGGTCGTTGTATAATTCCAGAGGTATTCCATTTCCCAATAATATGCCTCCGATACGCAGGAGGGTGGTCAGGAGAGTAGTGGACTGACCAAGGATTGGAGGTTGGAGAGGTAGTTGGTCACGTAGGCCAAAACCATACCCTGTAGAAACCCCCCCTGTCTTTACAAAGTGTAACCGAGGTAGGGTCAGGCTTGTAAAGGAAACAATCCGGAACTATGCTTTCCACTGTCTTGAGTAAGTCAGAATGGGGGATCTCGGAGGGATCAGGATCGCCAGGGATTGGAGGAAAGTCTTGAGCAGGAAAGGTTCCATCATAGGCATGAGAAGACACACCATCATCACCAATATACTGAGAAGATGGGCCTTCCAGTTCCACTAGGGATGGAGTCAAGAGCTGAAGCCGGAGGCGGAACGGAATCAGGACAATGGGGCGGCCCGGAATCGGAGGAGGAAAGACGGGGCCGTTTAGGTTAAAGCAGCTACTCAAGCCGAAGTGAATGGCTTGGGATCCGGGAGCACTGGTTGCATTCGCTTGAAGGTCGAAAGGGCTGCATCCATGAGAGCGTGCGCTTGTGATTTGGAAAGTGGTTCTTCCATTTTGCTAAGGACGGAACGTGAGGTGATGGAAAATCGAAAGGAACATGAGGAATGATCAAAGGACTGAGGAAAGAAGAGGCTGCAGTGTTAGCAGCCAATTTTCATGCTTTGACCTGGAGCTTAAGGCAAACATAGCATTTCTTAGCTCGGCTGAGTTCATTACTTAGGGAACTCAAGTCCCGACCTGCGGAGAGCTGTCCACACAGAATGGGGGGAGGATGAAACGTGTTGGCCGGAGGAATGACCAGAACGGTGCCTCGGAAATGAATGGATTATCCATTAGAACGGTGGCTTCCAAGGAGTCTTGTCCGGAAGTAAGTTCGAGGATTTCAACTCCTGGATCAGGAGTGTTCAGAGGAACAGGAGAGGAGGATGATGGGCGAACCAGCGGATCCTTAGGCGTTCCCTTAGCATGAGGCATTCCGCAGGAAGCAGAACGCAAGTCTGGCAGAAGGCGGAACGCAAACCGGAATGGAAGGTGGAACGTCAAACAGCGGAACGATGTTGTCAGGTCGTTCACAGAGAAGAAAATACGAACCACTCGGTTCCGTCTGAGTATATATACGATGGAGGCTGCGCAGTAGGATGCGCAGTGGGTAGCAACGCGGATGGATCTCTTCAAACTTCTCTACGTCAAATAGCATTGGAGAAGGAGAATGCTAAAAACAAGTAATGTACATTTTCGTCGGCAACTACAAACATATTTTTAAAACTGCAGTGCAAAAGAATAGATTCACGAGTTTAGTCAGTAAATTTTCGGTTTTCTTTCATTTTCTTCACACTGTTTATTATGCTCTCATGAATGGGAGTTGTCTCTGTTTCGCAAGTTGTACTCATTGTTCAAACAGACAGATAGACAGACACCAACAGGCTAATAATCTCCTTTGCTCTGCTTCGGCCATTACTAAAAAAAAAAAGGGGGCAGCACAGACAACTCGCATTGCTAAAACAAAAATGGCAGATCATGTCAGGGTTTGAAAAACCCGGATTCTATGAAAGAAAAAAAAAATATGTGGGGTTTTTCGGGTTTTTGGGCCCCCGCACACTGGGCAGTTAGATCGTGCGGCCAGTGGTCGTCGTGGCAAAAAAACACGACGACGTGCCGCGCGACCACGTTCGTTTTTCATTGATAATTCTTGATCACGTGGTGAAAAATGAACACGGAGCAATTATGGTCGCCCTGTGGTCGCCTGGACGCCGCCCAGGATCCCAGTGGCTTCCAACTAAGCGGCCAAGTGCGCAGTGCTACATATACCATAAGCATTCTCATTGGCCGCAGCGACCTGGTCGCGCGGCTTGGTTGCTTAGTGCGCGGGGGACCTTATAGTTTTTTTTTTCGTGTTTTATTGGGTCTTGAGAAAGGGAGGGGATAGAAAAAGAGGATTAAGGTAGTGGAGATGGAACTGTGGAGGAAGGAGATGTAGTTGGAAGAGGTTTGGAGTGCATGGGGAAAGTGTTGCAGGAGGATTCGGAAAGTGTGCATTTGTGTAGGTCAGAGCAGGTGCGCCGGAAGTGGCCTGTTCACATGACGGCCATGTAGTTGAAAGTATCCTAGTAATGAAATGTGATACACGTCCAACTAAAACATAATGGGGTAGGTGTATAAGCCACCCACGCACAACATTAACAATAATCCTAGGGAGCATGCGCAATATGATCGCAGAAGAGTTCATCTTCATTTCAACAAGGGGGGAACGGGCTGTGTGCAGATTTGAAAATGTTACAGTAAAGGTCTTATATCCAAATTTCCTGAATTGGAGAATAAAGTTTTAAAAAAGGAAGGGACATGATGCCACAAACAGAACATCTGCTTTAATTTTCAACTAGTTGGTGTCTGTCCCTTTACAACTTGACATTGATGTTGTTAACTGCAACCATCAGCTATCTTTTGCAGCTGAAAGCAGCAATCCGATCTTTATGTCCTTTGTAGTGGGTCAGAAATAAACTGACGTTTTAACGGCGACCACTGCGGGTGGGATCCACTTTGTGCTTGGGCTCGGATTCTTGTCTTGAACATTTTATACTTCCGTACGCTAATTTTAAAAGCATGACTATAGTTATAACTGGTTAATTTGATTTTTATTTAACCTAAAATCATCAACTGTCCTTTTTAAATGTTGTTCGCTATCACTTGCGATTAGAAAGTTGGAACATTTACAGCAACAAAGAACTGTAGGACAAAGAAGTGATGTTGGGCAAACACTGGTCCAAATTTAAAACAGACAGGTCATAGACTGACCAAGGTCATCAAAAACAATTTTTTTTTTAAAACACAACGGCTCCACCCCACTCACATTTCTCTTAAATACTGAGAGGGAAGTCGAAGAAACCACATGGGATGGTAGGGAAATTCCAGATCTGAACAACATTTGAAAAGAAATGTTTGTATAGGCTATCTACCCTCGTGCACGGGTGCTGCGAGCACTGGGGCGTCAAATTCGATAGTCGTCCTGGTTCCAGCTGCACATCTCTGGCTTCTTACAGACCCTGGTGATGGGAAGCGCATATGTACGAGTTTTTCTCTTAAAAAACACAACGGCTCCACCCCACTCACATTTCTCTTAAATACTGAGAGGGAAGTCGAAGAAACCACATGGGATGGCAGGGAAATTCCAGATCTGAACAACATTTGAAAAGAAATGTTTGTATAGGCTATCTACCCTCGTGCACGGGTAGCTGCGAGCACTGGGGCGTCAAATTCGATAGTCGTCCTGGTTCCAGCTGCACATCTCTGGCTTCTTACAGACCCTGGTGATGGGAAGCGCATATGTACGAGTTTTTCTCCGGTTGTTTCCCGCCCGTTGCACGAGGGTTTCCTCTAGGCACTCCGGTTTCCTCCCTCGTACGGCAAAAAACAACTGTAATAATGGTGGTACGTCTTCCACTTAACACATGCCGCTTGGGTATTTGGGTGGGTGGATGTCACCCAATAAATTGGCGAAGTTATTAAAAAATCAGCTAGACACTAAAATGTACGGTATTTCGGTATTATGCGAATACCGATTACGGTTTCGGTATTCAAAAAATACCGATAACCGCGGTAAAAATACCGATACCGACCAGCACTATGTTAGATAAATCCTTTCTTTCTCTTGTGCTTTCACTTTTTTTGTATACAGTTCAAACATCAAAATACCAGGGACACCTGGTCAATTTTGGTTTCTATTGCCTAACCGAAAATATTCATTACCTGGAATTCTAGCATTCTTTTTCTCAATGATGTTAGTCTAGAGATTAAAGTTATGGACCCTCGCAGCCCAGTGCGCATCTCTACTGCGCAACCCTCCGTATATAAAAGTGTCATAAGCGACCGACGTTCCGCAAAGTGCCCAGGTGGTGACGCAGAGGGGAGGTGGGGTGGGTGAAGGTAACGTATATTTTAGATTAGGCAATAGAAACCGAAATTGACCAGGTGCCCCTGGTATTTTGATGTTTCTATAAACCAACGAAAATATATATTACTTTGCTTTCTAGCATTCCAGTAGACCTCATCAAAGTGGTGGTAGGCACCATTGTGTCAGGATCCCTAGGGTTGCGAGCTGGCTCCCCCAAAAGTAAAATACTTAGCAAAGCAATACGAAGCGAAGCAAACTTTTTGTGAACGGAGGAATATTGCATTTTTTAAAGGGGTTAAAGAATCCATCGAGTAGCCACAAATGGTCCGAGATGGTAGAGTCCATCAGCCTGAGAGGTCATGTCCCGAAAGTAATGAAATGTGAAGATGGTAGTACTCCTCCAAGGTGCCGCTTCAAGGATGACGGTAATGGGGACAAAATTGTAGAAGGCCCAGGACTCTGAGACGGTTCGAAGTTCGTCAGCGGTGATCCGAATGTTGAATGTTGTTGTCGGCTCAGTTGATGACCAGGGCATCATAGGTGTTAATGATAACCGTCTTGAACCAAGTCGCAATCATCCGACTTGAAGTCTCACCGAAGGCGTTCGTAAAAGGAAGAAAGAGCTGGGAGCGACCTTTGCAAAGAGGTCTGGCATGCTTGAGATAAAAAAAAACGAAGGGCATGAACGGGGCATAATTGATGGTTTGGTTCATCGCCAAGAATGTTGTATAGTTCAGTGATGATGAAAGGCTTCTGGAGGGATTGTTCGCACGGCTTCTGGGTTTTGGCTTGAAACGAGGCTCGAAAGGTGAGGGTTAACCCTTTGAAGTCCGTACAGAAAAAGCAGTCGGCGGCCGTGGTAGACAAGGCTTGTACTTCACTACAATGAAGGTTGGCAGCGAGAATTATCGAAAATACTGTTTTCCAGGTTAAATGACCAAAGCAGCAGGAAGAGAGCGGTTCGTAAGGTGTTGTTAGCAGAGAAGTGAGAATGACAGAAAGATCCCAATCCGGGAACAGCCTTCGTGTGATAGGCCGCTCAATTTCAAAGGACTTGACGAGTTCAGAAATCCAAAAGTCGTCCAAAAGATGAGAACTCCCTGCAGCTTAAAGAAAGGGGGTTACGAGCTGAGCGATATACCTGAATGGTGGAGCCTTTTAGGCCTTCTTTGAAGAAGTCATTGAGAAAGATCAAGAAATCCGGAAGAGGAGAATTGACTGGATTGACTTGCTGTCGGAGACACCAACGAAACCAGCGGTGCTAGTGACTGCCGTAGATCTTGTTGGTAGAGGAACTTTGTGTTGTGTGGAGTCATATAGATTCAAAGCCGCATCCAGGGCAACCTCCCGAAGGAGGAGTGAGGAGTTGAAAAGTGCTCTGGTAAGCCAGTTCATAGAATGGAATGTCGCGAAGCAGGCCTTGCGAAAGACTTGGCTGATGAGGAAAGCGAGGCACGCGGGTCTCCAATGGAGGTAGCTCAGAGGAAAGATTATCACATAGCACATTCGCTGCAGTGTTCAGGACTTATGCTTGGGACACAGCACAAATGCCCAGGCAAAGGACAGGCACTGATTTTAAGGACTGACGAAGGAACGGAAACCTTTCGTGGGATGAAGAGGGCCATGTCGAAATCCATCTTGAATTCAGCAGTTAGGAACTCCGACCGGGAATATGTGTCAAAGTTCCAAGGGTCCTGTCCCTTCCCCAGTTGGGCGAATGAAGGAAATTTCACGTCCAGGACGTTGAGGAGGAGGATCCTTATCCAGTTGCCTTACCAAGAAGGAGCCCTCCATTGCGAAGGAAGGTTGTAAGCAAGGTAGTAGACTGACCGAAGACTGCCTGCTACAAAGGAAGGCGGTCGCGAAGGCCAAAACTGAAGCCAGTAGAGTGACCCCAGTTCTTGGCAATGACGGTCGTGGGTGACGAAAGCTTGTACAGAAAACAGCCGGGAATGATGTCTTCAACTGTCTTAAGAAAATCCCTCTGCTAGATCGTGGGAGACGAAGGCTCGTACAGAAAACAGTCGGAATGATGTCTTCAACTGTCTTAAGAAGCCCCAGCAGAGGCATCTCTGAAGGTTCAGGGTCATCAGCGAAGGATGCAGCGAAGTGAGCGTGGCGGGAAGCCGCTTCGTTGGAAGAGACCGAAGGGTGCTGGTCGTCTTCGAGAACAGCGTCAGAATCACTGCCGTCAGGGATCGTGATGGTCGAGAAAGCGAAGGTGGCGGCTGGATTGGCCTTAAAGCCGAAGACTGCTTGAAGGACGAAGAGGAAGAAATTCGAATGGGTGAGTCATGGTGTTGCAAAGGCCCAGGAAGAATAAAAATCGGAGGCGTGTGCGAACGCTGATGTCGGGAGTCGTAGTAGCCACCCAGTCGTGACTGTATTGGGTTGGAGACGAAGGGTGAGGCAAAGGTTTCTGCTTGTAACTGAAGGAGCGAAGGGCGTTATCCGTGAGTAAGTGAACCTTTTCCTTGGCAACTGGTTCATTTGGAGGATCAATGTTAAAACGAGTTTAACTGGCGGTAATTTTGCATTTTTCTTTGACTTCTATTTGGAACTAAATAAAAGTTCATAGTCGATAGGTTCCAACAGAGTCGAAAATATCAAGGGGATGACCTACTCCCCCATATTTTCGGCTCTGAAAACAATTCTCCTCACCAAACCAAATGTCTGAGTCGGAAAAAAATGGGCCTCAATCGGAAGTTCGGAAATTACAGGTAACGGGATGAAAAAAATCTGGGTAAAAGGAATGATATAGCAACAAAAAGGGGCCTCAAAAGGGGCCTGGACGAGAACAGAATTTCGTTGGAAATTTCTGCGTTGACATCGCCCTGTATTTCGTCTTCGATATATTCCTGCAGCTATTATGCACTAGCACACTAGGCACGTGGTTATTAACATTGCAATCAGAATGTAAATATTTATCAACCCATACCTGGAGGAGGATGCTAGCGGAATTGAAAAAGTTACCTCGAAATTGAGAAAGTTACCTGCATATTTTCGAAGAGCCCCTCCCAAGACCCTGAAAGAAAACAATGACTCCCCATACCCAAGGTGCAAAAATTTCCTCCCCCCCAATCGCAAAATA
>JAHWFP010226454.1:38866-54373 GCA_023313725.1 Lithobius niger
AAAAAAAATAATCTTATGTTATGAGTGTTCAGGTTTTAGTGTCCTCTAGACTAATTTAAGAATAGCATTTCGCATCGACAGGTTCCCAATTGCGTTGAAAACGAGCCATGACTTAAAGTATGTTCTTAAAAACATTCAAAGAAGGTTTGGTCTTAAACCAAGGTGGTAATGATTCATGACGGTCGAATAATTTTGGATGCAAAGGATGCATATTGGTGCTACTAAGGCAGTTCGAGTCAGCATGTCCATGCACTTCACAATATCAACGCGTGCAACATACCGCATGGTGCAAAAACGTTTTTAGAAAATGGTTTTAAAGAACCATTCACAGGGTGTCACTAGAAATACCGTCGACATCTGTCGAAACTGACACGATGCGGCGGAATCTTCCCCATAAGCTGCGGCGTTTTTGTAATTTTGACTGCCGAAAGTGTCATTTTAGATGCCCAAAAATGAATTTTTCCTCTACGTAGTTTAGTGAGTGTTGTTTTTTTTTTGTGTGATAACCCCCCACCATAACGGACCTAAAAAAATGTATGACCTACCATGAGGGGTCCAAAAAATCCTCCAATTTCGTCTGCCCCCACCCGAAGATAAATAATGACTGGTCTCTTAAGACATGAATACCTTGGCGTGTCCGCAGGTGTATCAAAAATTCCTGATGCCCTCCCCAGCTTAGACCACGTGAACTTGGTGAGATACAGGGGTTAACCCCCCCTGAGTTGTCAGACTAACGACTGCAAATGGTTGAAAAGCTAAGCCGCCATTTCATGTTGCTGCGATTCTAGCAGGCCTTCGACGGATAAAGAGTATTAAGGTGAGCTTTGATGGAGTCTTCGATGACATCCAATTCGCACAGATTAGAAATCCGTCAAACCGACAACGGAAACCGCCACGTGTTGCGAACGCACGGCCAGACTCGGTTGCTAGGCGACCGTCCACCATTAGTCAAGTCTGGCTGGCAGGCCTCACCCTTGGGGTGCTGCTAGGAATATAAAGATGGGGAAACATGCATAACCAAATATTAATACCAACGGGTTGAGCACTGAATTTAAGGGTGAAATGCTGGATGCTGAAAAAAAGCAATATTCGAAGAAGCGGTTATGCAAAAGGCGAATGCTAAACCTATTTACTGTGACATTCGGATGCTGAATGAAGGCTATACTCAAAGGGAATGCCAGAAATGTAAAGCTATTTACGTTGATAGGTTGTTTCCAGCTTACCTATTTGCCTTTCCCTTTAGACTTAAAAAAGATGTACAGCACTAGAAAAGTAGTTTCAATTAAATACTAAACCATGAGCAATGGCTGTTTGCCGTGACGTCACCATGAGTTAGCCAATGACGAACGAGAATATCGGCTGTTTGGCCGTCTGATTGGACTAGCCCAGTCATGGGATATGCACGTCACAGCAAACAGCCATGGCGTGTGGTATAGGCATATTAAAAAAGTTTCACATTGAATAGGATGTTACTGAACTGGATATAAATAAGGGATATTTGATATCACAGTAGAAATCGTGATTACATAATTACTTCGAATTTACATGACGATCTGTGAAGACGCCGTGCCTACAACGCACATTCACTCTGTGTGATCGAGTTGTGTGGTACGTACCATCGTACGCTACATTGTTAGCGTTTCATTGTTACAAACTGCTACTCTAAACAGTAATGTATTCCTTGCTTGTGTTGAGGTTGTTATAGTTGTGTTAGTTTTGTATCAGGGGTGCGTCTGCGGGCCAGTGCTCTAGAAAATAAATTGAAATTGAAATTCTAAACAGCTAAATTGCCCCTGTCTTCGTCGTGGGGCAGATAACTCAGTTTGGGTTCGTGCTCCCTAAAAACAAGGTAGCACGTAGTATTGTTGTGTTGTGTTGTTTTGCGGAGTGACTGGGTGGTTTCACAGTTGAGGTTGATGAATTTTGTGTGGCAGGGTTTGTGTGAGAAAATTGTTGTGTTTTGATTTAGCATTTAAGTAGCTAGCCACATTAATGTTTATGGTTAAACACTTTTATTTAATGCTTTAATGCAGGTGACATTGGAAGTTAAAATAACGTTATGAAAGTTTAAAAGCTAAAGTGCTAAGAGTAAACCTGTGCATGGTGAAGTTTAAAATTTTAAAGTACAATTGTTGCCAAAACAATGAAACGGTGAAATGCTTTAGTTAAAAGCTATCCACCCAAAACCAAAACTGGTGTAAGAGAAGTCACCATGTTTCCAAAAGAGTCGGCCTTTGAAAGTAGTGATATCCTTCAGCCAGGAAAAGACCGCCAAGGTTAATCCTTTTAGCTACGTCAGTCGCACTGAGCTGTCGTTCAGGAACTGGGTCCTGTAACTCCGGAATGGCTCGACCAATTGAAAAAGTGTTATCTTTGAGAATGAAGGAGAACGAAATTTCTGGCTTAGATTATGTTTCAGATTTTAGCTAGATTTCGCCCGGCTGCTGGCACAAAAACCCAAAACAATAGTCTGCATAAAATGTTTTTGCGCAGAGATGTTCTGCAATATGTCCGTACTCCAAAACATAATGATGCCACCTTGGCACCCTCACTTGGGCAATTCAAGATGGAGTCCAAAAATGGCGACATAAAACGGTTTTTTGCTTCTAGCGTCTAAACCGTTCATCCGATAGAAAATTAATCGGTTACCAATTATGTTTAGAATAAAATTTCCTCAAAAAAGATTCTATTCATATTTTTGGTAAAATTAATCCTTCTTGCCGAAATTTATTATGTAAGTTATTTTAGGCCATTAACACATGTTACAGATACAATTCCTAACTTTAAACAGCTGCAGTACCCGTTCTAATTCGGATAAATGGACGTGATTAGGCTAAGATGAAAGATGAAGATGTATATTTTCCAAAAAGGGTAATTAAATCGATTTATATTAATTAGGAGCAAAGCTACGGCAGTTTACCTACGTTGTAAGCACTGTGCTTTTTGCTCTATTTTACCACAAGTTCCACCTTTAAACTGCTGCATCACCCGTTCTAATTTGGGTAAATGGACGTGATTAGGCTTATATGAAAGATGAAGATGTATATTTTCCAATAAGGGTAATTAAACCGATTTATATTAATTAAAATCTAAGCTACGGCATTTTAAAGATAGAACTTGTGAAATAGCGCAAAATGCACAGCGTTACACTGTAGAAAAACTACCGTAGCTTAGCTCCAAATTGATATAAATCATTTTAATTACCCTTGTTGGAATTCGTCTAAACCTAATTACGTCGATTTACCAGAATTAGAACGGGTGGTGCAGCAGTTTAAAGATGGAACATGTGGTAAAATAGAGCGAAAAGCACAGTGCTACAACGTGTGTAAACTGCTGTAGCTTAAGCTCCTAATAAATATAAATAGCTTTAATTACCCTTGTTGGAAAATATACATCTTCATCTTTCACCTAAGCATAATCACGTCTATTTATCCGAATTAGAACGGGAACTGCAGCTGTTTAAAGTCATGAATTGTATACGTAACATTCGTTAACCGCCTAAAATAACTTAAATAACGAATTCCGGCAAAAAAGATTAATTTTACAAAAAATATGAATAGAACATTTTTTGAAGGAAATTTTATTCTAAACATAATTGGTAACCGGTTAATGTTAATCGGATGAACGATTTAGACGCTTGAAGCAAAAAATCGTTTTGTTGTTGCCATTTTGGACGCCATCTTGAATTCCCCAAGAGTGCTAAGGTGGCATCATTATGTTTTGGAGTAGGGACATATTGTAGAACATCTCTGCGCAAAAACATTTTGTGCAGACAGTTTTTTTAGGTTAGGCCACAAATCAACATTTGGCAACTGGACTACTTCAGTCGTTTTTTCTGAAACGGTGGCTGAACAACAACAAGTGAACAGATGTAAAATTTACGTGTTGCTCCCTACTTTTACTCTTTCACAGATTGCATAACTTTTTGTTATACCTTCCATGATTACGTAGTATCTGGCCAAGTTGGCCGAAAAATATTGAATAGGGAGTTAGGAACGGAGATATTGATTGATTTAGTTTTGCTGGAGTGAAGACTTCAATCATACCTCCGGGTATGATACCTGTAATGCCAATAGCGTCCTTGTCGTTATGATTCAACGCATTGCTTACACTGGAAGGAACTTTTCCTTTGTCTTGCTTTAACAATGATACTAACAAAATGGGGGAAACCTATTTTTGGATCACAAGTGGCCTACTTCCAACGTATATAGAAATAGCATTACAAATTATTGCAATCTTTGCTGTTAGCTCCAATCCTATAGTAAAACCATAAAAAGGCGCGATTCCCAGTCAAATGCGAACTGAATGACAAATTTCAGTCAGACGTGTCGCATAAAATATTTTATCTCGACGGCAGAACTTTTATCAGTACTACTTCCATTCCTCAAAATCGGAAAATCAACTATTTTTAACACCTTTTTTTTCAGTTAGACGCAGGTGACACTTTATTTAGAATCAGCAAACGATGTCAGGGTACAAAGACCGCCTATTTCACGAAATTCTAGACTGATTGGCCGCATATTTATTTACCCTCAACTTCATCAAATTCGCGAAAACCGCGAATAACAGGCTTTCAGATAAAGTTCCATAGCCAGCGGCCGCTAAAATAACAATGACGGAATTGAATAATGATTTTCTGGCATTGAAAACTGGCAATGTGAACTTGACGGGTGAACCAGTAGCGTGGTCCTTGATGAACCCAACAGAGGTTTTGATTGTTAGTCGCCTATACTATTTCAGATTTAGAATCAATCTGGTTGGTTATGGTTTTTAGTCTTCTGTACAGCCGTACCGGCAGAGAAGACTATTACAACGACTTTGTCCGTCCGTCGCTTTTTTCAACTTCGCAACGGTCTACCAGATGGAGACGACCACTGTTTACAACGTTCGATTCAGTGTCAAAAGTTAGTTAAATAACATGGCAAATTAAAACATCGTTACTTCCTTATAGCTAATAGATTTTGTCGACGTAACTGAATTAAATAATCACATTTGATTGTCGAGTTGGAAACCTAAGGATAACAGCAGCCGTAAAAAGAAAAGCATTTTTGCTTCATTTAAAATAGTCTCGTCGCATTGTTGCATGAATGAATAGGCTTTACCGTCTAACCAGTTCTCCACTAGGCCTACCTGCTACTTACGAAATTAAAACTGCACTTTAAAAAATTAGGCTTATACATGAAAATTGGCCTAAAATCACGTTACCACGACAACGTCAAGTTGCTACGAGTCGCGACTGGCTTCATCAACACTGGCTTCATTTTCTCCCGTCACTTCCCTATACTACCACTGATCTATATACGCTACCTTGCGCGTTACGTTTAACATTGTAACTGTATGCCCGGGCACCGTGTTGCAAATATGAACAGGCTTACTATACAATCCAAATCTCCGTTAGCTGCTATTTACGAAATTAAAGCTGCAGGTAAAATTAGGCCTAAAAGCTGACAATTACGCCTATAATGTAAAACAGGCCCAATAGCTAACACATTTTTAACCGGGAATATGATGGTTACTGCTTTTACATTGTATGATAGAGATAGCTGTTGCAATGCGTGGTAGAGGTGTGCGCCTCACCATTGGTAGTGGTGGAACTGTACAGAAAACTGGATGCGACTGTAGTCGCTGTAGCCGCTTGTTACCTTTGATCACGCTCAAATTTGGAAACTGGGGGTTTCCCCCCCCCCCCCCCGCCATTTTTTCACGTAGTGGTTTTGAGTTGTCCCCTTTCTTGCATGCCACCGAGGTAAAAGGGTACGGAAGAAACAAAACTAGTACCACCAATACAATGTTCTCCTTGAAAGAGGGGGACTCACTGTAACATCCTAGTTGTGGCCTTTCACGATTTGGGACCGTTCCCACGTTTTTTTTTAATTCCTGCGAGAGTCAGTAGCTTAGTAATTAGTGAAATGGGACAAAAAGGACATCGCAATTTGGTTCTTCATTAGAATAATGCAAGAGCTATTACCAAGTCGGAAAAAAAAAACGTTTGCAAGGGCCAAATTCATTTGGAGAACGTCAGCGCACGAGGGATCAAGGTAGCTTGGAGTCACGAAGCGGGGATGAGGGGAGCGCGGGGGAGGGGGGAGGAGGGGGGGAGAAAGTTGAAGAGGAACAATCGAGGAATTTAATAATACCTGCTGTTTTCATTGCTCGAGTCGACTTTCAATCAAATAAAGCGCAGTTTAAGTTTATAAATACGATCACATGCGGGAAGATTCAATTCAAAGAAACTTATCAACCATCGGTTCGCAGGGATAGTAAATTAGTCAGTGGGCCAATATTTTGAGTAATTCATTGGGTCAGAAAAATCTTGTTTTGACCCAAGACAATAGACTCAACGACTGACTGTTCAGCACCGGTCCTATTAAAACAGTTTGTGGCCTAGGATGGAATGAATAGGCATCAGATTTGAGGCCATATTTGGAGTTTAAACATCAGAACTCCGGTAGAACTCAAAGGGAAAAGCACCAGACGTAAAAGCATGAAATGTAACACAATTTAATTTTCAATCCTCATTTAGGACCTTGTTCATAATAAAATATTAAATAAAAACACTAAAAAAATGGTAGCAACTCACGGCTGCTGTCAACAGACAGCCGCCATAATAATAATAATAATATAGCGGCCGTCTGTTGACCGCAGCCTTGTGTTGCTCCCGTTTTTTAGTTTTTTTTGTTAACCTTATATTGTGAACAAGGTCCTAAATGAGGATTGAAATTTAAATTGTGTTACATTTCAAACATTGCGAGTTAATTAAGCCAGTCAGAAGAATCCTTCGTTTAAGCGTGTTACGAAATGCTTGAGAACAATGCAATCTAAAAAGTAGCTTTCAATTCAATTTACCATTTTATTGCAACTCCCAAAAGTTTTACTTCTAATTATTAAAATAAATAATTCTCTCTCCGGCTTACTTGCCGTATAGAAACTAACCGGGGAACTGAGTAAGCTGGTGTTTTTACCAGCAGACATCAAGGCCATATTTTTCATTAAATTCCTAACATTAATGCGTCATCTGCCTAGCTTTTTATTACTAAAGCTGCTGGAGTTGGATCAAAAATGAGGCTCCAACATAACTCACGGGGAGAGAGGTAATTATGGATGTAATACGTCAAGATGACGTCACGTCCGGGTTTTAAGGGGGAAAACAAGCGGGTAATGGTATTACGGTTGGCGAAAATTTGCAAAAGCAAAATGGGGTGATGTCAAAACATTCTTCAAAAGAAGGCAGGGGGCGGGGGGGGGAGAGCGGAACGTAAATTAAGAGGGAAGTAAGATTTGACAAGTTATGTTTTGAAAATGGGATTAAATGTTTCCGTCGAAACGAGCGTAATAAACTAATTTATCTCTGACACCCTAGGTATACGAGCGTTTAATTTGAAGAATTTGTTTTGAAATAAAGCAAAATATGTGGCGAATGTGAAACATCTTTCCCGTCACTAGGAGAATATAAATGCTACCATGTTGCAACTCCCGGTTTGTATACCACGTTGCACAAGGCCGCCAGAGAAGCAACAAGTTTCAGCTCCTGGCTCCAAGGCTTTTGATTTAACATGGCCAAAATCTTACAGTGGTAGTCTAGAACATCCCTTAAACTTACAGCAAGTGGCACTTGAGAAAGTATGTACTTAAGTATATACTTTGCTGGCAAATGAAGTATTTACTCAAGTTACGTGGACTAGTCTAGAACGCCAGAGCTAAGTGTCAACTAATACTTATACAAGTACCAATTCCGTCGTCATTGACGCACAAACCCTACTGCAAGTGGTCATTTTGACCACATTTCCAAGCTCTGTATAGCCAAATTAATGAATAGAACGTACGTACGCTACCAATTTACACACCAAGAGCGCAACCTCATTGCCGAACTGGTTGCACATATATGGGACTAATTAGCGACAGACACAGCCACAACTAAGAAAAAGGATTACTATTGTTGACGAGTTTAATGCTGCCCTCGGTGCACCAATGCTGCACCAAACTGACGAAGTACAGCTAAAGAAATATTGGGAGAACATTGTTGCAATGGCACTTACTTTCATTGGAAAATGTAGACAAAAAGTTCTAAAAACAGGTGGTGGCAGATGAGGAAACGAACCTGACCACATCAAAATGTTGGTTGGGCTGTGCAGTGACGAGATCCTGCCACTAAATAATCTCTATGACAATGAAGCAGATGCAAAGATAGTCCACATAATAAACGTGAGATAAAAAGGAAGGCCATCCCTCTGCATCTGCACTGCTGAGACTTCTACTCAGGGTTTTTAGCGCTCCCAAAGAAGGCACAGGACTCAGGCAACCACGCTGATTGGACAGCCACTGTTGTCCGGTAGCAACCCTTGTAATTTTTTTTATTTTTTGTTTTTAACAATTAATTTCTTTTGAGCCTTTAGTCAGCCGAAGCAATTTAATGCTTGTGTGGCTAAACCGGCTCAATTTTGAACATTACCAGACTTTTAGAGAAGAAGAAATGTCTGGTAAAGGGAGGTACCAATCCGGGGATTCGATCCGGGAAACCACCGATCATCGTAGGGTCCGAAAGATTGTCCAGAATTGGCCAGAATAGTTCCCGTAGCCGTGAAGGAGCATGGTAGCCTCTCACGCTACCCTGGCCAGCAGTCCTGGTGGGGACTTACCCAAGGTCCCCTTTCCAGGGGGTCGACCAGATACGCAAACCTTCAGCAACCAGGCTGAGCTCCATCACCGCTCAGCCACTGATGATCACAGACGTTAAAAGTCTGCACACAGACGTTACTGTATGAAAATACAACTATCATGGGCTGACCCATAATAACGGGCTTCAACATGTGAAAAGAGGTCTTCAGTACATATTCGTTGTACATTCCCAGGCAAGGTCACCTTCCTGTTACGAAATACTTGTCTGTTCATTGCACCGGCTGCACGGATACCAATGTGTGTAAAAGTGTCCGACACTTGCGACATCTGGAAATCTTGCTCTGTATCTGAGTTCTCTTACTTTTACAGAATCTCTATTGCAATGCTGTGAGTTTGTTGCCCACGGCGAATTGAACGTGCCGTTCCCATAAAGCAGCAATGATCCTGGCGACCCTTGGTACACAACGTGAAGCGGTTTTCTGGGATACCCCCACAGTCACCTACAATTTGTTGGATGCTTCCTGTAGCTAAGTAATTTGCTGCAATTAGTAATTTGCTGCATTGTTGGAATCGAATTTCTACGCAGGATGTATCTTTCCAGTAATAGTGCTATGCCAATGAGGAAAATTGTTTCAGCTTCCTGTAACAAAGCCTGAAATGTTATTCAGGATAGTGTTTCTATATGGGAACCAATTCGGCCTCGACGATCTCAGAGCTCTTGCTCATTCTGGATCTTCCCTCAGAGCTTCACTGCATTACCAACTTGGTACTTCAGGGTATTCCAGAGCACACTTGGAAGATACTCAACTTTAAGGACTTGCCAGTTCTAAGGAAATTCTCAGACTCCTGAATTGGCACTGAAGTATGTACTTTAAGCTAAGTGGATTTCAAGACTACCACTGTTATTATACCAAAAGCATTCCTAAGAGGCTTTAACTGCCTGGCACGTGCGAGAACTGGCCTAGTAGTGGTGTAACTACAATGAGGTAGCGGAGGCAACTGCTTCTGGGCCCAGCGACTGCGGGGGTGGAGTTGGAGGCCTTCACTGGCCCAAATTTAAACATTTAAACAACGTAGCACTTTTAAATATTACTTTGTTGCGCGTATACATCGAATTATCGATGTATTGTGAATGTATAGTGTAAAATTTTACCGAATCGCCTCCAAAATCGAGCTTTTACTCTTGTTTGGCCAACGAACCTCCTTTAAAGTTGTCGCCGATTTTAGCAAGCTGGGGCAGGTATGCAGTCCAACAGTGGCTTTCAGAAACTTTAATTTTTGTATGAAGGTGGGGGAGGGGGGGCTCCACTGGGTTCCCAAGTTACGCCACTTTGGCATAGAGCAGAGAGGCAAGAGACGCAATTTTTACTTCAGTCGGCCTTGGTTCGAGAAACAAAATGCCTTCCTCGTTGCAAGTTCGTTTAAACACTTCTTCATGCGAATTAAAACATGCCCAGCTTGCATTATACGCAGCACTAAGAATATTTTTCACGTATTAAGCAAAAACCTACACAGCGTAATTTTTACTCCAATTATTTTTAAGGTACGTTATCCGCAAAAGTAGAAACGGACACTAATTCGGCAAATGGCCGTAATGGATCTTGATGCAGTACCAACGGTGGAACAAAGGGTAGAACTGCGTTGGCTACTTCTCTTTCATGCCTCTCGCTCCCACCAAAACAAGTGATCTCAAACGAAAGAAACAAAAATTCATACCATTCGTAAAGCCATTTTCAAATAGTATAAAATAGCAGCTTCCCAACGACGTGGACACCATGAGGTGGTCCTGGTGACTGAGGAGAGGCAGGGCTCATCCAATGGGTTTTCATGCAAGCGGTATCGATCTGTTACTGCGAAGAGAACTCGGGGGAATCCATGCCAGAGCTGGCTAGGGTAATGGGAAAGGCCACCAACCAGTCTTCTTCACAACATGCAACACCCGTAAACCCATAGTTAATTGCTCATTTTTTGCAAGACTCTTACATGGTTCAAGGTAAATGATCTTGCCAGTATACCAACGAGAGTAAAGTTATTCGTGAAGTCTCAGCCCTTTACAAATTTATGAACATAAAACTGGGATGTGCGCTCTTTATCTCCCCTTGTATCGACAGGGTTCGTCGCATGCAGCATGATTGGTTTCGGGGCTTCGCATCGGCACGTCGGTTGGAGCTGACAAGAGAGACTCCCGTCCTTTGGTCATCGGTTCCGGTGCGTCGGTGCGGTTCCGAATCCTATACTCCTGTGCCGTCTCCTGGCAACGTTCGGCTGCAACTATTCTGTCTTCCCTTCCTCTGCAAGAACCATACATTGTATGCCTTGGCTTTTGATAATGTTTGTTACTATGATTAAACCTGATGTATTTAACGTTCGCATTCTTGTAACAATACACGCTTGATGTATCCTATGTGCTCGTGTCAATTGTTACCTGCCCTTAACCACCAACTTGGGGGAAGTAACTATAAGTGAAGCCTTTTCTGTCATTCCAACCATCAATTCCAATCACTCCTGTGATATAAACCATTTTCAGCCTATGGTACTTTTTTAGAACCACCCCCCCCCCCCCCTTTTACTTTACCTGCCTAATTATTAGCTCATACTTATTCTGGGATCACTTAGTCACTAACTCATCACCAACCTTGTAAGCCGTACCAGTTAGCGGGCGAGCGAATCACCAAATTATGTTAAACCTGGACCATTCTGCCATTTTGGCAGAAAGGTAATTCTTGACTCAGTCTCGCCCTTAAGTTAGTCCAGTGTGTCAACTATCTAATCATTACCATCCGTTGATACACCCTTAAGGTTGATGGCAATCTCATAGATGACGATTTATCCAAAGCTATAATGTTTTGGCTGACATGTTTTCTAAAAATGGTGTAATTGATAACAGCGCAATTCCGTCACTCCCGCATAAAATTGATTACGATTCTGCCTGTTCTACAGTCGAGTTCACTTCACCCACTTTCTAATTGAAAAGACCCTGAACTCTAGTGAATCGCTTGGCCCTCGTAGTTTTTCTTCTAGTTTCTAAAAGGAAATTGCGAGAAAGTTTTGTCAGCCGCTGTCTGCTATCTTTAATCGTTCCTAGTCATGCGACAAATTGTTCAAACCGATCAAAAGGTGATGCTTCTGAGCCATCAGATGATCGCCGATATGCTCTTACGTGTATTTCGAAGGAATATCAGATTGCCTCCAATCATCCATTTGGTTTTCTACATCATCGTTCGACTGTCCTTTGGCGTTTAGCTGTCTTGGTGGAGTGGACAAGATCCATCGATTTAGACATTTCCGTCGACGTTACTTTTGTTGACTTCGCAAAAGTTTGAGTATGTTGTTCACCCTAAAAGTTTGGCGAAACTGGAACACTATTGTTTCACCGTTCCCCTTTTGAAGTGGACTGTGGATTTTCTTATAAATCGTACACACCATGTCTTTGTCGGTATAAAATTTACCCTTGGCATACTGAAAACGGCATAGAGGGCTTTCAGGGCTGTCAGAGTCATACAGGGCTCTGTTTTGAGGCCACTTTAATTCATTGTCTAAATGACTTAAATTTTAGTCAAAATTATTTCGTTTGCAAATTGCTGATGATATCAGAACTCACGATAAAGAGAAAATAATCGAGACCATGAGAAATTTACAAACCTCCTTGAATTTCTTACACAATTGGCGTGAAAATCGACAGTGGCCTGCAAATGCAGATAAGTATGTAGAATATTAAGCAAAAAAAAAATGAACAAAATTTATTTAAGCTGGCCATGAATTTATTCTACTCTTAACCCTGAAACACTTGTGTCTGGTTCTCAGCAGACCTAAAATTCTCGCCTCATTGTGGAACAGCAAACCAACGTTTAGCTTTACTAATAATCAAGCACTGTTTCACCTCTAGAGACCCTCACACTTTAATCAAGGATTAGGTGTACGTCAGATCTATCCTGCAATATGCGAGCCAGATGTGGTCCCCACACTTGGGTAAAGCTTGGATTAATAATTAATACTTTATTCAAGATATTACTAATCTTGAGAGGGTTTGACTAAGTCCTTGAGAGGTTCTATAGAAATGTTAGCAGGAAGTCGGCTTGCGTGCCAAACAGGATTCTTTTCAGTTGCGAGGCCTCTAGGTCTATTAAATCTTAACTTAAGCATTCGTAACAAGGTTAATTTTGACCCAATAAACTTCTTCACGTTTCGTGGAGCATCTATAACAAGAGGCCATAATTATAAGTAGTTAGTTGTTGTCGCTAATAAACTAGTAGACTGCCGGAATTTATTTCTATGCTAAACGTGTGGTGGCAGCTTGGAACAGTTTGCTTGCGGATTTCATTAATGCCACCTCTGTGGCTCGGTTCCGATAAGGATTGATTAAACGAACTGGACCTTTTTATATTTGTACGATGCTTTTAACTGTTCGGGCCAGGCATGAGTGGCGCGCAGCTCTTCCTTGGACTTCATTTTGAATTCAAATAACTCTTGTTCCAAATGGACATTGACCCCACCACACGAAGACGTTAACGTTAAGACAACAGGAGGGGTTGCAAGAGTTGGGCCGAGGGGCCCCTTCAACGCAAAGAAATTTAGAAAAATTGTCGAAAATAATTTAAAGGCTAATTTCTGCAAAAACGTATCAAATACAGAAAAATCTCCTCGCGGGCCCCTCCAACACCACCAAAGCTACAGAAGGGCCTACAGCAGATTTGTAGAGAACGGTCGATTTTACAGAATGGTACTCCTTTGCCTTTATTCGGAACAAAAATTAACAAGTTAAAACGAAATTGAGAAGGAGAAATTTGTGCTTGGTGGGGAGGGGGAGTTAATAGCTTCACATCTTCCCGTAAGTGACCTAAAAAATAATAATTTCTTGACGACCGTGATGTAATTGTTCTTTCTTTTATTAACTCGGCAATAAACGTAAAATCAGCGGGCACTTAAACCGGACAATAGGGAGAGTGAGAAAAGGCCAGGTGGTATGCGTGGGTGGAGAAAAGAGGTTGGTAGCACTCAAGACGATATTGAGGGGGGGGGGAGGCTGAGGCGAAAGGCAACCAACCTTGAGTGGTAATTAGGCTTTCGGTCTCCATCGAACGCTCAACTTGCTTCTCCTTTTTGGCGTCATTTGTCAAAGGGACAGTCTCCCCCCCCCCCTCGGTCTTGGCCTCTTGGACAGGCGGATTGCTGGAGTAAATGCTCCGTTTTCTCCCCCCCCCCCACGAACGCCCCCACTTCACCCCTATTCTGTTTTTCCTTCCCCTCCCGAACCATTCATCTTTCAACCCCTACTTGGACTTGCATCAGGTGGCAACGCCAAACCCCTACAGTGACGGTTCACGACAGACCAACTGCGACCCCACGCTGACTGCTTTATTAGTGCAGCTCTGGGAGGTGGGGCCGTTGGGGGGGGGGGGGGGGGCGAAGAAAGGGCGACCCGCATGTGTATCGACAAAAACCAAGCGAGAAAACTGAGTTCAAAGAAAACTGAGCAAATCTACATGGGATGTACAGTTACACGCGTTTCACCCTCTTCACAACACCGCGTTGGTATGTGTGTATCGCAGAAACAGAGAAGCTCAATGCTTCCATGGTTCGTAATGTCTGTAAAGGCTTGACGCTCGCCTTGGCACAGCATGCGAGCCAAGGCAACCTAAACAGTCAAAAAATGCCGCTAGGCGCGCTGAAAGGGCTCCTACAAAATTTACTCAAAGCGTTGATTAGTGTTAGCACTAGCATGCGCCAAACGTGTATTATCATCACGTATGTATTGTTGCGACCACACTTAATGACCTTTCTTCGACGTATTCATTGAACTTATGCTGCCACCTTTTTCACAGCTTCAGGATCGTCATTTTAATACACTTTAAATGAGTATTACTTCAACAGCTTGAAATAAATAGAGTGACAATTGCGTATGTTCACTTTATATCTTGCAGTATATACAGTTAATACAGAATGCAGCATACTGGAGACCGCTCTAAACTAAGTTGGGTCCGCCTGCCACTAGCTGACTGAACATCTGTCCAAAATTGCTTATTTCTAGAAAAAACAACACAAGGCAGTTTACACCTAAAAGTTTCCAAACAGGATACAATTTAGTTTTAAAACAGAAGAAAAAATATGTTGCGCATCAACACTGATCCTAAGGTTACCCTAATTGGCACAATTTTAGTCGACGAATTGAAGTTGCTGAAACAGACATTCATTGAAATGTAGTTGCCTAATGTCGGCGTTCGAAAAGTGTTCTTTAACGGCGAGTTCTTCCTTGAAAGTCTCTTTCCATAGACACGGATTTTCTTAAAGCAGCTTGGCTTTCCTGTATTACCCAGAAACGAAGAAAAGTTGCTTTACCAATCAGTGTGGAGAAAGTGAACTGGCCTTGAAAACTATACGAATTTAGTAACATAAAGGTTTTGAGGTGTGCCGTGCAAATCCATTTTAAAAGAATCATTAATAAGCTTGTAAACACCATTTCAGAAAGCCTACTACTAACAGCATTAATTTTTAGAATCTAGCCAATGTCGTGTTAAGACATCAGTGAATGCTATTGACCATCAACCATCAACAGTCTACCATTGACCCTCTACTGTCGACAGTCGCCCTATCCCGTGACCCTCCACTGACCACCAACCACCATTGTCCACCATCCACCACTGTCCATCATCCACCAACCATCCATCAACCATTTACCATCCACCAAGGACCATCCACCATCGACCATTTACTATAGCCCATTTCCCATCCACCATCGAACATCCACCATTTACCATCCACCATCGAACATCCACCATCTACCATCCACCATTTACCGTCGACCATTTGCTATCGACCATTTACCATCCACCACCGACCATCCACCATCTACCATCCACCATCTACCATACACCATCCACTATCTACCATACA
>JAHWFP010226454.1:54473-69445 GCA_023313725.1 Lithobius niger
CGACCATCCACCATCAACCATCTACCATTGACCATTTACCATCCACCTTCTACCATCCACCATCCATTGACCATCTACCATCGACCAACCACCATCGACCATCCACCATCGACCATCCACCATTTACCATCTACCATCGACCATCCACCATCGACCATCTACCATCCACCATCTAATGTGTTGATACAAAAAACCACCTGAAGTACAAATACAAGCGAGCTTTCAACAAAGGTGTCGGGTTATGGTGACATTACTGTTTTTTCATTCAATCCTACAATATATATTTTTAATGAAAACTAGGCCATAATTACAGCGCCATAATTACAGTAAAACATTTTATTTTTCGGATGACTTCATCTACCTCTATTTCTAAGTTTAATAATGGCCCATTAATAGTTCAGCTTTTAATGTCGTTATAAATAAACAACTGTAATTATGATAAGTAAGAAGTGTGTCCAATGTTCACGTAATATTTATGCAATTTATAACCAAAACATTGAACTTGTGGTAGGTACTTCCTTTAATACGTTGGGACATGATTTTTTTTTGTAAAAGCAACGGGTTAGCAGAAAGTGAGAAAATTGTAATTTTTGGTCCAAAATTGGACCTTTTGACCTTCGTTTGAGCCCTTAAGCTGGCTTTCAGTCAGGGCTGTCGTACCCTAAAATTTGAAGAGTAGTATTAAGGTATGATTCGCCAAATTGTCCACACTTTTTACCATTGACAGTGACTGGTCAAGCTATTTTTTGGTTGGGCTCATGGCTAAAAACAGGCACTTCCAGTTTCCACTTCCGGTTTGAGCTATCTGTGCCAAATTTGGTGCTTTCCACACTAAAAAGCAGAAGTGTAGGCTTATCTGCCTCTCGGTGTGGAGTTAAGTGAACTGGCCATAAAAACTATACGAATTTAGTACGGGAGTATTCTAGAATTGTTACGGTATCCATAGTGGTATTCATTATCCGGTTTCCCGGTGTTACCACACTAAACGAACATTATTTTACGGTAACAGTGACTATCCTAGAAGTGTTCGGACGATTAATTCCTACATGAAGGGTTCGTTTAATACATTTTTTTAAAATGAGAAACGAAAACACCGCCGCTCAATATACGGAACAATATGCACAACTGCGGTTCTTCGACTGTTTAAAATTAACAAAATCTAGCTTTCAGAGCCTTTCTTTTGATGTGTACTGCATAAAGTGAACTAATTTACCGGCAATGCATTGTTTCAAGTTTAAAATCCCCGTATCACGACTAATTTCACCAGTTCAGTTCGCGGGTTAGAGCAGGAACAGCACTTACTTTTTTTTACTTACTCTTGCAATTTTAGAAAAAGTAAAATTATGTACTACATTTATTAATTTATTATTACCGAACTGTTAAAGTAAAAATGTTTGGAGGTGTGCGCCAATGAAACATTCTTTAGCGGCGGCGAATATCAATTTTATTCTTGGTGGTCGTGGGGGAAATCGACGCGCCGATTATTTAGAGGCCAGCAGCAGCTTTTATAAATTTTTCAATTCTGCGTATGTACAAGAACCAGAAATAAAAGTCAGCCCCTGACTGGCAATGAAAGAACCACGGTAGACATGCAGCAAACAGTAAAATTTTCGGCAGTTAAGCTTTTTTATGTTTTATGGGGAGCATCATCTCATTGTGTATTCATTCGATAGGTGACCAAGGCAGGAATAATTAGTGTTTGCTGGATGTCTACCGTGGTTCTTTCATTTCCGGTCAGGGGCTGACTTTTATTTCTTGTCTTCACGACCACGAAGCAAAATTTCTATCTGCATACGTAATTTGGCTTCTAGAATAATGTAAAATGACGAGAAATTCTCTAACTAAATGCCCCACGAGCTATTGGAAATTATCAATTTTTTTTCAACACTCGTGTTTTGGCCCATTAAACTCACTCGTGCTATTTATTGGCAGACAATTTCCCTCGTGCTTCGCACTCTTGAAATTAATGTCTGCCTAAATAGCACTCGTGAGTTTACAGGGGCCAAAACACTCGAGTTGAAAAAAATTATCGATAATTTCCTTAGCGCTTGGGATATTACGTATGCCAATTTAGGCGATCGTGACTGTATCCCATTCAGAATTTCTGGTTCTCTCCACTAGGTAAAGCAATTGTTCCCGTGAATCCACGTGTAAAGAAGGGGCTTGCTGCGTTTAACACACACGTAAAAATTGGCGAAAAGCCGTACAAATTGATGCAGTTTGTGGGTCTAGAGGTAGTTGTGCATTCCTGCAGCAAAATCCCCTTTGTGGGTCGATTATGGTCTCTGAACCAACTCACACGTTTTGAAAACTGTGAAAATTGTGGTTGCTAGGTGCTGCACGTGAATCGAAAAACGTTTTTGTTGATTCCCACTCCATTCAAGGATTAGGCAACGCTCGTGACAAAGACTTCGCCAAGCTCCAATTCGTTTTCCAAGCAAACAAATAAATTTTTCTTAAATTGATTAGAGGGGCCGTAAACTGTTTTAGCGAAGCAATGAAAAATAAAAAAAATAAAAAAAGAGGAACGCAGAATGGAAGGGAAAAATGTGCCACACAATAACAATACAATTATCTAGTTTTTCAACACGACAATCCCCAATAATCCCAGTCTGGCATTTAGGGGAGATTTAAAGATTTAGAATTAGCAGGGGATTTACAAGAAGTTAAACGAAAGTCTGTACTTACGTTTGTTTTGCCGCTTCTTCTTCACTCGGTTTTTCCTTCGCCCACAAAGCGAGAAGCCAAATGCAGGTACAAAGAAACAGAACATTTTTAACGATAAGGGCACGTTCATGCAACGACTCGCCTTTGCATTCTCACAGATAGAAATCCAACATGGCGGCGGTTTTAGCTCTGCCGGTTCGCAACGAAAACTTTCACTAATGCGAGTTCTGAATCGACTAACACAATTGTTTTGCCAGGAGGGATTTGTTCAGATTTTGACGGGGAGGGAGTGGAGCCCCACTCTTACCCGTAACTCTCTTGCGTACACACTTAAGGGCTCAAATCCTTACAACCCAACAGGAAACAATTTAGAAGGGGAAAACAACTAACGAAATATTACGTCTTCTATACAACACGTACGCCAACGCCATATGCCGTCGCTTCGCGTCAATAGAAGTCAGCATAATTAGGAAGAAATGTCATCAAACTGTGGGTGGACCTTGGAGATTGTATCGTTTGGTGATCAGTTCAAAGCACAGGGAGCCGGTACGGAGAAATTAGAAAATGGTGAGCTGTTCAACAACCAAGCATTGGACCTTCAAATTCAGGCCCTCACGATTGAAAACGGGCAATTATGCAATGAAAATAATGTGTTGCGAAAAGCCAATGCTAATCTTCAGTCTACTATGACAAGTCAGTTGCATATATTCAAGGTAGCGAAAATGAGAATCACGATATAACTTAAAGTGTTGGAGAAAGACCTAAAATAAATGCGTGACTACAACGATCTAACAATCAGTCGTACGAGGAAACCACGGAAGGAAGCGAAGCCAAACAAAGTAACGGTCTCCAAGTTGAAAGCCAGCATAGTAACGCTCCCAAAGTAAGTCACAGTGGGAAAGGTGCTTACTTGGTCACTTCAAATATTAAGTACCATATAATTCTTCATTCCTCAAATTCACACAAATACGTTCGGCATTTAAAAATATTTAAATCACCAATCCTCGTGGAAATTCTCTCAATTACTCTTCATTGAATAAAACATTTAGTTTCCTATTTAAATATTATACATCTGAGCGAACGCAAATTCTCTTAATGCACATGCACATACGGAAAAATGATGAAACTCCAAGTACCTCAAGATAAAAACTGAACGTGGAAGGAAGTCTTCAAAACTCTTTGTGTCGTGGGTTCGGCGTTTCAAACGGAATAGCATTGATCAAGCAGAACTACAGGAACATTCTTACATTGCAGCCAAATAAAACTTTTTCTCAAATCCGGATTACCAATAAAAAAAATACAGCAGCATCCCAACGCTGAAGTGAACAAGGCATGAATTAACTTTCATCACGGCTACGGCTCCGAGAAATAAGGAAAGGGAAGGATATTAACATATACATTC
The DNA here is from genome assembly GCA_023313725.1 of Lithobius niger. Taxonomy (NCBI): domain Eukaryota; kingdom Metazoa; phylum Arthropoda; class Chilopoda; order Lithobiomorpha; family Lithobiidae; genus Lithobius; species Lithobius niger. The sequence continues at coordinate 58,543 of JAHWFP010226454.1, forward strand.
AGTTCACAGGATAAAGCAACTGCTCCATTTCCCGGTTCATCAAAATTGCTCCTTTGCAACATGGGCATAACTCAGGATTCATAAATACTACTAGGCTGAACGGAAGAACACGTGAAAAGGTCGTAAAAACCCATTCCCCCTAGCTCCTCGTAAACAGTCCTGCAATATCAATACACATCACGTCTCCTGGTAGCTGAGGGATGGGTGCTTTCCGTGTCAAGCCACCACGACCCGTATGTGAATTTTTGCTCTTTTGACATTCAATGAATTTTTTTGTACATAAGAGCAGACACATTCTTCACCATACCAAACCAGGGGTAGTTTCTTTGAAGAGATGTTAATGCTTTCACAATCCCAGAGTATCCTACAGTTTAACACTTATGGGCCATAGCAACCAGACGCAGCCTCTCCCACTAGGAACCAATACACACAAATTTTCACCACCATTAAGAGAAATTGTCTGCCCACCACCCCATCGAGTATAGAAGGGTTAATTTCCTCCCTCATAGCCTTCTTTCCTAAAGGTGTTAGCGGGAAGGGTTTGACCATCTACTATAAAATCCCTAACTAAAGAAATCAATGTGTCAACTCCCTGTGCTTCTTTCAATCTCTCAATTTCGACCGGTTGAAGGGAAACCGATGTGATATTTAAAACCTCAGGTGGACGACGTGCTAAATAGTCTGCAATTATATTCGTCCTACCAGTGCGACAAACAATATTAAACTCAAAGCAAGCTAGACGCAAAACTCACCCTGCTAAAATCCCAATAGGATCTTCCACTGTACGGAGCCACTCAAAAAGATTTTTTTTTAATCAGATTCTACAGTGAACCTAGCACCCTTCAACATATCACACCAGCGATATCAAACATCAGTTACACACACATCAGCGATATCGTAGTAGGTACTAGTAGCAGTCACATGTTGTATACGCCCACACCCATCATCAGTTGTCCTACTAGATTCAACAGTAAAAACGGTCAAAAAACGTTGGAATGAAGTTGTAAGGTTTCACTTGGCCAAACACTATAGGAACATTGTGTTATCTAACTCGCTACAGGAAAAGCTTGGTCGTGAGCCTTTCCTTTGACTTTGTTTTGCAGGGATTCATCTTACATCCACAGCAGGACTACCGTTACACCGGTCACTTAAAGTTCTTTCGTCGTACGGCTTCCTGACATTTAGCCTTACATCAGCGGACCTTCGGAACAGGGTACAACACTTCAATCTGCATCTCCCAAAGGAATAAATAAATCGACAACAATCGCTGTTGGCTTAATTAGAAAAAATTGTGTGGATTGAGCGATTTTGACGCTCTCTCAATGTTTCATTTAGCGCTACGTACTCGATCTCACCTCGGCAGGGGTTTTATTTCTAGATGAGAATGCGTTCAAACATGCGAACAAATAAATCATTCGTTTTGAATAATGGATGAAATGCAGGCGTGCTGATAAAGGTGGTGAACTAAATTTGAGCAGCAATTGCAATTAGCTTGCGTCAAAATGATCACCAATAAATAAATACCCATTTACATTGCCTTTTGAACTTATATGTCAGACTGGCTGATCAGGAATTGAACCCATGACCTTTGAGACCAATCGCTGAAGTCCTACCGCTCAGCCATACTGACACGGCCATTAAAAGGAAACGTCTCTATGGCAACACGCACACACACACATATTGCAAACTGCACTGGAGGGACCCTTGTTTGCACGCCACACACCAAGTGAACAGAAAGGAAGATGCAAACCTGTTTAGGTTGCCTTTTGGACTTAAAAGGACCGACACACCTTCTCACTAATTTGGAGCTAGAGCTTTTGTGACATTTACATAGGTTAGAGTGAATGTAGCAATCCAGTTTCCTGCGAGGTAAAAATGGCAAAACAAATGACTGTGCAACATTTTCACACGTCAGAAGTAATGTTGCAAAACTGAGCCATACAGGAAAGCCAACCGGGTGGAATGTACCTTTAAATGACAGATTACTTAAGCAGTTATTAAATTCAATTCCCTGCGTCCCTCCCAGCGTACATTGGAAAGTATTTGATTACATGTATTTGTGTGCGTGTTAAATGCTGCCTATGGACGATTCCTTTTATAAGGCCGTGTCAGTGTGGCTGAGCGGTAGGGCTTCGGCCTTTGGTCTCAAAGTCCATGAGTTCAATTCCCGCTCACGCAGTCTGACATTTAAATCCAAACGGCAACGGATTTGTATCTCTATTTATTTTTATCACTTTTCGAAGCCCATTTGGCTTGCCATCATCCTGTTTATATAAAAATAATCAGTCCATTCATTTTGTGATGTTCTGGTGTTAGAATGAAGCAAGGACCGACATCAATGGAGCAAGCGAAGCAAACTTGAACACATTAGAAACTAGCCACAGAATTGAGTTTTGAATATACCAACTACTTGGCCGAGGAAGAGATGCTAAAATACACAAAAACGAACACTACATCCTTGGCATTTTTCACGTAGTGCTGGGGTCGCTAACCTTGTAGATCGGGAATCCTTACAAAAGCTACTAAAAATCGGTTCCATCCACGAAGAAAACGAGTACCTCCGGAAAGATTTACGGTAGGAATTTCATCTGCAAATTGTTGTTTTTCACGCGCCCGAGCTCCCTTGTCATGTAATTTCAACCAAGTATTCATCCTCGCACGCTTCGGTCGTTCGGCCAATAAATTTCAATTTCGACCAAAGCTCGTAAGGGCAAGATAGAAAGAAGAATTGTTACTCCACCAAACTTGATGCAGTAACCACACCTGTGTAAGGAGGGCGTCTACTTTAAAGGTTGAAGTGAATTCAAACACTTTATTTATTTTAAACCCATCGTAATTTTTAACCCAAACCCGTATCTCACTTGATATACTATCAATACTTCAATACACAATCACTGCAAATCACATATTAGAAAAACAAGCCAACAGCGAAAATCATACACTAGAAATAACGTAGTACAGTAAGCCACATATATGCACTTACGTTTCGAAGGAGTGGCATGACCCGGATTCGAACTGGCAACCCAATTTGTCCCCAGATCATTGACATAGCGCTTTTATCACTACGGCCACTCCACCACAGGCATAAAGATGACTCACTAAACCCGTTATTACGGTTGCAGCAGTGACCAGGGCTCCATTCGATCGAGAATGCTTGTGGCCATAGGCAATGGAGAAGGAACACAAATAAACACAAAGGCTCAACGAAGATTAAATAACTATACACAATTAATACTTCATTCATTATGCAGTAATCGGCACAACAGAACAATTGGTGAAACTCTACATTGACTTTGAGACTTACGGAACTTGGGTACGGGTAAAATGTGAGGATTAAAATGCAAAAGGTTAGGGTGTTACTAAACTCTAACAACCTAAGTGTATTAATGAAGCATTGCAGACGTGGTTCAGTATTTAATTAGATGTTAATTTTAGTGAGGTCTCCTGAAAATTGCTGGGCTGGGTAACTAACGGCTAGCAAGAGGATTTAGAACGTTTTTGGACACATGGGTTCTGCATGCTACTTTTGGCTGGCATATAGAATGGTTCCTGGGTGAAGTTACATCGGGTCAGAGGGGGGTTAGAGTTAACGTATTCTAATTAAAAAGGGCCGAGAAAATCTTACAGGGGCAGGCATCTTGTTGAGCGGTAGGTCGATAGGAAAAGAACATAAGAAAGCACAACATTAGCCAAACGCGAGGGGATATTTAATAGATATTGTCGTTTTATTGAAACAATGAACGTTGATAAGCTCTTTCAGGAACGTCAAAGGAGGTCAAAGGATTTTAACGAGCGTTAACTGCACCCGGTCATCTGCCCGACGAAGCCCTAAGGCCCTAGGGGCGGTCGTGGAAGAAATACTTCCGAGGACCCATTGTTTCAATGAAAGGACAATAACTAGCGTGTCATCCTACATTGTTTCGCATTGATTCCTGCATTGTTTAGATGCATGCTAGGCCTTGTGTTCTACTCTAAGCAAGAAAAAAGAACAGGAGAACTATGGCGGAAAAAGCAGCAATAGGTATTGGCATTTGTTTAACTCCAGCGATGATGAATTACTTTCTCAAATCAATGAAAGATGTGAAGAATTAAATTCTCCGCCAGTTCCTTCCAACCTCGAACAATTTGGTGTCGTGGACTCCGACGAATAAGGCCCTTACAAGAATCAAGCAAGTTCAAAAATACTGAAAGAAATATGGAGTGGGGAGTGAGTGTTTTTAGGGCTTGGGTCGAGCCATATACAATTTACGAAATGTGGATGGAAAGATTCCTTAGAACTTGTTCTCCTCTTTCGTCGTGGAGACTCGTCGTATGGCTGGGTTGCATTATGGATGACCCGTTTATTTTTGAAAACATCAGATTTCGAATTGGATTTTCAATATTACATGGTCATGAATAGGCTACCTAATAAAGTTTGGTTTGTTTTCTTTGGTTGGTTGTCCGGTAAAGAAAAACATGGTCACATTAGCCTTGGAAGTGGTGATAACTTATTTACAGAAAAAAAGCCCACTTGGCTTCCCGTCTAAAGCTTACTCAGCACACTTTTAAACAATGATTCTTTCAAAAGGCTGATGTTAAGTCAGTTATCAAACTTTTAAACAATGGTGGCAATAATTGAATAGAATTAATATTTATGGAGCTTAAAGGCCTCCAAGCCATCCACCCACTCTACACACGACTTACAAACTACGAGAAACTGGAACCAACTGTATACCATACACCACATCTAACAGTACCTGTGCCGCTGAACCACCACCCAAACAGTGAATGTCGCTCTAAAGTCCAAACACTGACATACATGGCAAACCCCACTCCAGGGCCCAACAGCACAGGGGGGGGAGGGGGGGGGCGACTGGCCAAACAAGAGAAGACAATGACAATAAGGACGCTGATACAAGAAGACGTTTACAATTTGAATTTTATTCGCTAGAGCCCTGACCAACTATCATACGCTCTTTACAGAACGTAATGGAACAACAAATAACACCAAACTAAAAGCCCATGCAACCAATGCGATCAGTGTGCAGCGAACATGGTGCCAACCATTACATACACTCCAACCAACAAATCAATAAAACCATAGCAAGCCATATACAGCGAACCACTCCGCCACTTCAGTGGTACCACTTTATAACAATGCAAAAGGACAAATTAGGATGACAATGAGTTGTTCGATCAAATTTGCGACGTCAAGTATGACAGAGTGGCATTGTTTCAATAATGATCGACACCTTAAAACTAATTTAATTGTAAGGCTTGACTTGTTGGTGAAGATCATTGTTGGAAGAAGTTACCTTTGACGTCACGGGTATTGTTAGCCCATTTTATGAATAACATCATGGAGATTGTTGAAGCTTGATGCAGAATTCGGGTCGAAAATTATCATTTCAAAATCTCTACAATTCTTAACACTTAGCTATATCGTCTGCGTCGCTCACTTTATTGGCGTCGAGCCATGCTTCATATATTTTTGATCCCATAGAACCACAAAATCGATGTAGTGTATATTTCGACGCAAGCTAATTGCAATGTTGCTCCCAGTTTGTTCATCATAATCGTCAGCAAGCCTACATTTCGTCTACATCATTTAAAACATACGATTTGCTTGTTTGCTAGCATGTTTGTTCTCCTACTCCTCCGGAAGTAAAACCCCTACGAAGGTGAGAGTAGTACACTAAATGAAAGATTGACAGAGCAAAGCGAAAAACGCACTGAAAAGGTTTAATTTGCGTGAAAATCGCTCGCTTTGATCGCTCAATCCGCGCACCTCCATGCTGCAGAAACACGAATGTATTTAAAACCAATTTTAAAATCTATATGTAGTATGATGCAAAATGTACCGTCCTTTTAGGTTTTTTTGTTGAAACTAAGTTTCTTTCTGATAAATATGCCTGAACAGCAACTTTGCATTATCGAACTCTGACGTCATGGCCAGTTTTCAGCGCAGTTTTTCGCATATTTGAGTGTCAAACAAACTTACAGCAATCAAAATAAGCCATTCCGAAGCGTAATTTAATTAAATTTCATTTGGCACTGCTCATCTTTGTAGGTGCCTTAATTCAAGAGGATTAGAGGAACACGCACATCGTACGTTTTTTATGATGTAGATCTTTAGTATTAAAACTTTAAAGAAAGAACGAAAGCGTCGCTTTAAATTTTATGTTCGCAATTTTGGCACTTTTCCCTTTTATTCACTGAAGTAGGATTAGAGATCCACACACACAAAAAAAAAGGAATATTAAACATACGGGATCGATAATCGTTGCGACAATCGTTCCTTGCAAGTGACAAAACCACAAAAGCTTGCAAGCTGCGTCGGCATTTTGCCATGTTTGCACTTAGGCGGAGAACTTCAATGTGCTGTCATAGACCAACCAATTTAGTATCAAGTCGAGTTTTTTTTTTCCTGACGTGAGAAGGAAATAAATTTAAGGACGTTTCCGCATATATGCCAAGTGTTCACGTTGATAACCCATGAATACAAGACCCATTGAAAAAAATATATATACACACCCATTGAGAAAAAATAAAAATAAAATGAAAATATAAATCCATTGTACTTGGTCGCAATGCTCCTAAAAAATTTTAATATGTGGAACAGTGTAAGTGGCCGACAACCCTGCTGTTTCTATCGCACTTCTTATGAGTGCCAAACTTCATTATTATACTATACGAGTGTTGGAAACCTTGCAGTAACAAAGAGTCTTTCCCGCACTAACTGAAGCCATTCAACGAAATGCGTGGCGGTGACCTACAGAATAGGTTGATTTGAGTTTTATTGATAGCTGTAATCCTTTCTGGGATTTTCTGCCCTATAGTAGACCATGAGGGACAATTTAGCTGGAGAAATCCAAGCGGAAAACCCAGGATTTTTGACATGCCACAGTCGACATGAGCACAAGACACCACAGGGTCCTTATCGTCCCGAAAATGCCACGGTGGTTGAGGCCAGGATAGAACCCTGGAACTCCCGGACAAGATGGTGGAACCCGTCAGTTCTCCTGATCTAAGATGGGACACATACATTAACAATATTAGTTGGCAAGGCTTCCCATCGACTAAACATCTAACCAGACAGAAGAAAATTTGATGTGAACCGACGCGTTACTACGTGCCTACAAGTTCAAAATTGCTGTATTCGTATGTTTGGTGTTGCGTTCAGGGACCGCTTTTGACGTCTTCCTTACACCATCCCGCGTCGCGTTGCAGAGGTGCGCAGCTCAGTCTGGTCAGGGCTTAAGATATCTCAGACGCATCCTTCGGAATTTTTCTCGTTACGCGAAGAAGGCTGTCTTGCCATGGTCTTAGATCACTTCTTGAGTATGCTGCAGCTGCGTGGAACCGTGTGTTCACGTAGGTAGATTGGAAAGTGGTTCAGAAAAGCGCCGCCAGGTTCGTCACAGGTAATACAAAAATGACGTGTGTGTTACAGACTGTCGTGAGGGAGTCTTAACTTTTCAACTCTTAGGAAGAGGTGGTTGGCTTCGCCTTGGACTGTTGTACAAGAGTCATTGATCCTAGTTAGTACCCACAATTTTGATCTTGTGTATTTTAACTCTGCATGTCTCAGCTTGGAAGTTTTGGGAAGTGTTACGCATCAAAATAGGAAGACAAAATGTTTTTAATCCACCTTTTCTATGACATAGGTCGCTTACTCCAGCCACTTGAAGTACCCAATAATGACTAATATTTAAGCCTTTACTGTTAGAAATATAGGTTGGCTGTGAAAATAGGGAAACCTAAAGTCGTGTTTGCCGAAAATTACAGGAGCCAACCAAGGTACCATTCGCAAAATACGTCACGCTCCGAGGGTAAGGAGGTCAGTTCCTTGTTACAAAATGTGACGTGGGGTGGAGGGGGGGGGAGGGTGTTGCCAAAGCCGTGCGGGTGCAGTTTTACAATCTGCCACGTGATGTCGCTGGTGCCTAGAAGGTCTGAAATGGAGAAAATTACGTGGGAACAACCAACCAGTCAGCACATTCCTAAATTCTATACAAACTAGCGATTTTCAAAATCGTGCACTTAATACGTTCAGCAATGTGACGTCATGTTCAGGAGTCATAGCGTTTGCTCTGGGGCGAAGCTGGCTTTGGTTGTACTACAGTAGGCTCCCATGGTGTAGTATCACACCATGAAGGACTTCGGGAAGCTGCTTGCAAGTAGTAGTTTATCCTGCCCTACAGCTACGAGAAGTTTAGTTTTACATACAAGTTATAAGTCACGCTACAAACTTTTGAAGTTTGGAATGAAGTATGGCATTAATTTCTCAAAACGGCGGAATCCAGGCGTCAAGAATCACAATATCTGCCGTCATCGAAGTGGCAGAGGCTTCGTCAACAGCAACATCAGCCAGCAGCAACAACAACAACAACAAGAAAGGAACCCGTTTCAATATTGGACACGTTTCGGCAATTATTAAACCCGAGTTTCGAGGTCTTTTATTTCTTCCGATGCGTGGGCGGCAGCTGTGTCGCCTCGGGGGCTCAAACGTGCGTTCCTTCTCTCGATCTATTCGGCCCATCAAACCAACAAAGCTGGTATTGTGCTAACGGAGTCTGCGCGAGTCGAACCGATCGGCACGAGGCATACCAGAGACTCCAAGCGCCGCGTTGCTACCAGCCGACCGTGAAAACCTCAATTAATTTCTTTAACATCACCGAGGAATGTCAATATTTTTCAATTACGACGTCGCGGAGACGCGCCGGCAGAGCCGCGTGACCTCTTACAACGACACCTGTCGTGATGCGGGGGCAACTTCGGTCGCGTCGAATCTCGTAGGTGACGAGATCAGCTTGGACCCAAGATGGCCACCACAATGTGGCCGCCCAAAATGGCCTCCTTTCTTGTGGACTGCGGTTCACCATGAGAAAATTTTCGCTTTACGGCGAACGTGTTTCTTGGGGGTCTTGTCGCTTTTCTTTAGCGGAACAAGCGGGCATTCACAAGGATGGAGCGCATAAAGATTGAGCCGGTGCCGTTATTTACTCTTAGGAGCCGAGAAAAGCGATATGCGAAATCAGACACAAACAAGTTGAAAATAGGGAAAAGCGCTTTATCGTCGACCGAAGAGGCGGGACGGAAAAAGAAAAACGAACCAAGGCGTAAAAGAAAAGGAGGAGGAGAAGGAAAAAAAAGCGGAATGAAAGCGAGTGAATTGGCTTTCGAGAGAAGAAAGAAAGGGACCGTTTTCTTTTGGACTACTCCCAAAGAAGAAGTAATTGAAATGCTTTGATAAGCTTCGGGTTAAACAACTATTGCATTGAAAAGCAAAAGGTAAATAAATAAATAAATAAATTGCTTAAGATAAAAGGATGAAACTGAAACCTAAACGTAAACAAACTCGGCTGAGTGTACAGTAAACGAATAATACGATAAGAAAAGACAGACAGGGTGCTTGTTGAAGGTGACGTAGTCTTGGCTTCCCGAGCGAAACGTCTATCTTCTATTTAGATATAATTAGATTTGTTTAATTCTTGTCTTTCAATCGGCCTTTTTCGAACCGTTAAGTCAGCTGTTGGGAAATGATGAACACCAGAAGTTTATTAAGAAGGCTTTACGAATGAAACTAGAGGCTAATGAACGGTTAAAGGTCCTCTTTCGACGCACGACTCAATTGCAGAGCTCAACTTAAAACTTTTGACTTACACAATGAACCGAAATCGTCAGCCATTTTAAAGTCTTGCCTTCCATGTAGTAACCAGAAATACGTTGATGTAGATACCTACACTGCATCTGATTCTAGATCGAGTTCAGATGAGGAAAAAACTTTCCTTGATTCAAAATCCAAATGAAATGCTTAGAGATTATTTTGGAGTTAGGGAAAAAACATTGAAACATCCATTTTTTTTTATTGTTGTATCTAATACAGCAGCAACAATAACGCCATGTTGGATACGGGACTATCAGCTGGAGCCGGTCGTTGAGCTAGCTGCAAGGGGCACTGGATGTAAATGGAGAGAAAAAACAATGCCGTCTGTAGTCAAGCCGATACTGTGAGAATGGAATTCTTAGGCCTAAAAAAACGTTTTTTGCACAAACCATTACAGCCGTTCTCACAGCATTGGCAAACTGCACTAATGTTTTTTTTCTCCGCGTATATCAAGTGCACCTTGCAGCTAGCTCAACGACTGGATCCAGACATTAACTCCGCAATAAATAAGGCGTTATTTTTATTGCCTATTTAAATAAAACCTTGTACTTTTTAGACTGCGGAAACCTTGTTTTACAAACTGTATTTATATTCGAATATTATTTTTTTTTTTTTTTGGTGCGGCTCTCCGCTCACCCTGCAAAAACACAAACCTTTCTGCGGTGTATGGATTTCGCACTCACTCATTTTCCTTGTATTGTTAAAATTGGTCATAAACTCATGCGTTTTCGGATGGCCTTGAGGTAACGTGTCAAGGTCATTCCCACTCAGAAGGTTAAGTCCACGTCCCCTAGTCAATAACTCCTTCCCTCAGGTAGGAATTAATGCAGTAAAACGTTGGACGTGGTCAGGTATTTAAGAATCACCCGTACAGTCCCTAACACTTCCAAAAAGGAATCGACGATTTACTCCCCCACCATCCCCTTTCTCAACTTCCTGGTCGTCCTTTTCTTCCACACACAACAGAAACCTTTCAACAACGTTTCGGTCATTTGTCACCAGAGAGCGCCAAGTATTAAAAAAAACATCCGCTAAACCCCCACCCCCTGGTTGTCCAAATCGCAATTAATGGAGAAAGGGGGTGGGGAGGAGGGAGTAGTAGGCGGTGGACGTCTCGAAAGGAATCGGAGAATTATCGACCACTCCCTTTTACTCCGTTCCTCTACTTGACGATTGATATTATATTGATTTATTCCCCTCAAAAATTACGATTCTTCTCTCCGCTCAGAATGGGGGGAGGGGGTCGGATGAGTT
>JAHWFP010226457.1:0-49991 GCA_023313725.1 Lithobius niger
TCAATAATTGGGCATAGACCCATGCATAAAAGCAAAACAGAAGCACAAACCAAACCACAATTCCGGCCCATCCCTGGCAGGAATGACCACCCCCCCACCTCCTAGGGCCAACTACCACTGGTCGAAACCATGCCCCCGGGGCAGCCACCCCTAACCCCTACAAGAGGTTGGGAACCAAGCTTCTGCAGTGAGCTACACCGAGTCCTAACGGTCGCTCTTTGTCTCCGCCAACTGCTGCTGAGCTTGCTTAAGCAATTCTTGTAGCGGGATACTAAACAAATCACCTAATGTTGGTTTACGGACTAAAAGCTCCGGTCGTAATTCCTCCACAAAGACAAACTTCAAACGCTCCCTACGGGTCTTGTTCATTTGGAGCAAGGCTTGTACTTGCACCGTAGTTATGTTCACTAGGACCTAGGAAAGTTGCGATTTCCATGTGCTACTGTAATCAACTGGCTCCATCGCACAAAATTGCAGTTCTTTTCAAAGCGATAAGACTTGGAATGGCATCGTCAACCAATTCTAGGCTAGACTTCCGATCTTGGAACCATGGTAAGTCTGTGTACGAGGGAGAATTAACCCTTTTTGCGCAGCGGCATCAACAACAAATCGGTTGCAAATCGATTCCTTTTCAGCATCCGACAAATGCACATTTTTTTTTACCGATTTCACAACTGGAGTATTTTATGGCCCAATCCCACACAGGGTGCTTTGCCATGATGGCCATGATAGTTACAGGCAAATTAGCCACATCTTACACTTCCAACGGACCCTTCAGTACAGGTGTTCTGGCATGGTTTGTCCACCATTTAGGATGGTTATCATTTAACCTTATGTTCTTGACATAATCGCCCAGGTCCAACCAACATTCACCCTGGTCCGAAATCTCTCCTTACCATCACACCATGACCATCCTCCTACTCTGGATCTGGCCACTACGTGGAATAGCGCAACATACAGCCTCTAACCCACCCAGCATAATGGACCACGCTAGCCGATGGAGCTCGTACCAGTCATTTACTTTTTGAAAAGGTTCACCAAAACTACTAATATTATTACTAGACCAGCTGGTATCCATTGAATCTCGAATTGGCGACTGCATTTCCACACCAAAATACCGAGGTAAAGAAGAAATAGAGGGCGCCGGTTTGGCCAAATCCAAGGCAGTGGTAGGCCTAACGTTGCTGCCACCAATATTTTTTTTCATTCGTTTTACTCACAGATTCGTCGACCATCGATTCTTGTCGATTGTGCGATTCTTGTCGTTGTGAGATTGAACATTCAAAGTAAAATGATGAATTTTTTCTCTTTATAACCAAATCGTGCCGCGGCAAAAAAATGTAGTGGGTAGACGCGAATGAGAGTAGAGGGCGAGGCTGGAAGTGATGAAAGTTTGAATAAATTAAACGCTAATTTCATGCAAATAAAGGTGGATCAAAGTGCGAACATCCCATTTGTGGTAACACAGCGAGTCGTCGTCTACTCGGGAGAACTGCTACGTTCACTAAGGAATTCCCTTTTGACTTAACATGCCCAAGTTATTCTAAGCCGAACAACGTGTAAGAAAACTGAATGAACAAGGCATAAGACACACTACACAAACAGAAATAGCCTGTGGTGAACACAGAAAAATAAGTTTTCCATCCCTAGAATATCAAAGTTTTCAGGGCACGTTTTAAGGAACTTTTCTGTGTTTGCTTATGTTCCAGAAACAAAAATAAAAAAAAAAAAGGCCATGCATCTCCCCCTCCAAATTTTTTCCAGACACCATCTTTCAATAGTTACATCTACTGGTAAAAAAACTGATAACTTTGTAGCGACTTGGTGCCAAAAGCAGTTTGTGCTTACTGGAGAAAATTTCTCAATTTCCATTCTAGTTTTAGGGAAAATTAAAGTTAAGATCATACAAAATTCCAAATGGATAGCTGGAAGAAAAAGAGTTTTTGCAGTTTCAAGAAATAATATGCGAGCCAAAATGACCAGCATCAAAGTTAATCTTAATACAACTGCGATCACTCGCGCTTAACTTTCACCTGTCAAGATGTCATTTGCGACTGAGGAATGAAAGTAAGGACGTGAACCTTAGTGATGGCCGTTTTGTCATGGATATCACTATTTTAAATAGTGAAAACTAGGTGGGTTCTTTCCCTGTCTTGGTTGCAGTAGAATACGACATAAATTGAGCATGCTTTTGGGAATCCCTTATAAAGTATTTATTGAAGATATATATATAAAGAATACTCTTCCTTTGTAATAGGTTACGAAACATCCAGAATAAATTCATACAATCTAACGGCAAAAACCATGCCTTAACGAATAGTTACATTGAAAAACGCCACGAAGCTTCTCGAATAAAGAATGATGAACAGCGACTTCAAAGTTAAATAGACATAGTCCGATTTTGGCACAACAAAAAACTCACCTGTTTTGGTTTAGGCATTTGGGCTGCCGGGGCTGGTTGGATGGCCGGGGGAGGCTGCGGAGGAGGTGACTGCAGGAACATGTCTTGCTGCTGACCACCCCGAATGAAAATGGGATTTTGGGCCGTCGTCAGGAGGGCAGGGGACTGAATTCCTCCAGGGGTAGTCCACGTGATTCCTTGGTAATTAGGACCGAGGGCATGGAGTGGGTTCAAAATTTGAGCTTGACTGGCAAGCATAGCAGCTTGACTGGTGATCAGCTGAGGAGTTGATACCAATGTCGCCGTCCCCTGCGACATCTGCTTAAACTGTGAAGTGCTAAGCACTGTCGCAGTGCCACTAACAGCAGGGCCGGAAGCACCGCCACCCTGCTGAGGATGGGGGAGAATGGGAGACTTGGGCTGTAGAGTCGTTGTCTGGCTCATTACCTATTACAAAAAAAGTTAAGACATTTACCAAACTATGAAGTGATGGGCACTATAGATTAGAAATTGTAGACAAGGTATAGGACTTTGAAAATAAAATAACTGATATTTTGTACTGTTTGATAGCCATGCACAATCAACTTTTATTGGCCGGTTTACTTTTCAGTTTCACGAACCTATTATTGATATAAATGAATCATGAGTCCAGTATTAGAAGCCCATAATTTTTATTCAACTGACCTGTACTTCTCAGTAGGTTCTAAAACTTTTGACAATTACGGTAAATATTAAGTATTTGCACCAAAGAGAATTCCACATTTTAGGGAATTTCTAGTATCATAGTATAGGCCTAATGAAATGTTACACGCGATTTGAGTTTAAGCAAAATGGCAGCACGTTTGGTTGTATCTAGGTCATTATGTTTTTATGAGGACCGAGAATGATTCAGCTATCTTCTCACAAATATTTTCTCACGCCTACTACAAAATGGCTTCATGGCTTCGGCTAGGTAAGCGTCAAATTTGCTGTCTACTAAAAAATTGCTGACAAATTTTACAAACGGCCACAAAGTTAATACCCAGTTAACACACTGTATTACTGGTTCTTAGCTCATTTTACAGGTATTGCTCTAGAGATGTGCCCTTTTCATAAGGCCTCTTTTAATTGGTCGAGTAGTTCAGGGGTTAGGGACCTCCTAAACGACCAAATTGATTGTTTTACATTGTTTTAAACATTGTTATTATGCAATAATGCCAAACTTAACATTAAACAAATCCGTGGGTCTGTTGTACTAATAATAGAAAAGGTGACTGCGTTCCTCAAAATGTAACGAAAGCCAACAATAAAATAAAGACAGAAGTGGACCATAAAACTAGATAGTTGTTTCCATCTCATAATTACTAAGGCTGTACCGAACGAGAATTTGCCAGTCGAACCGAACCAAACCGAACAAACCTTAAATACGCCGAACACCGAACACTTCCTAACCGAACAAAAATGTACCAAGCCAATCTATTTTAAACTAAAATGTAAAAGAACTCAGTTCACAAAGATTCATCAAAGCACAAGTTTCTTGACAAATGTAGGTATTTTCACATGGACTTGTGAGTCCATAGATGTTGAAACTCTGTTTAAACATAAAAAAATCTCCACTACTTTCACATTTTCCCTTATAACTTCTGAACCGTTAGAGCTAGGAATTCGTGGTTTGGACCAACAGAAAGCTGGCGAAAAAACCTTCAAAATGGTATATTCAAACATCAAAATCCGTCGATTAGAAGTGAAAATATGTTCGGTTTGGTATTTTGCGTTTCAAAGACCGAACACCGAACCGAACCGAACACCCTCTGTTCGGCCATGTTCGGTTCGGTTCGGTGCAGCCTTAATAATTACTAAGAAAAAAAAAAGGGTTTGATTAATTTGGACCACAAAGATCTGATATTTATCCCAAAACAAAACTTGTTAAGGATTCCCGCCAAGCTTTTCGATCGTGTGAAGTCCAGATATCAAATCCAAGCTCTTTCGCGAAGCTAATCCCACCGGCTAAGATTTCATTTTACAATCGTGAAATAACGGCAGTGCATGAATTTAGGAAAATCTCATACCAGACACTGGTCTGGCACCTGTTTAAAAATGCCAGACCTCCATAAAATTGACTTGCCTAAAATTAAATTGAATTTTTTTTCTTCATTGGCATTTTAATTCTGATCAGCAATTCTGTTAAACAATAGGTTACAAATAAATTACGTAGTGCCTTTTGGTAGCAACATATCCTAACACTGGCTTCAGTTCCCTAAAAAACAGGACGGAAAACCAAATGGCCTCAAGAAGGCCAGCCATATTTTTTTTCGGTCCCCCGAAATGCTTACACTTTTATTAACGAAATGAATAACTGAAACTAATAATCATCTTACAAATCTGTGTCAGAGTCGACAGCGCTATCACAAAATAAGAACAAAATAATCGATTAGTCTAGCCAAGCTTTTTAGCCAGTGTTGCATTGCCAGCTTGAAATGCAGCAGACACAAGACAGCTAACCCAGCCAGTTTAGGCCTACGCGCATGCGTGAAGCGAATGACGGGGAGATATCCAGTCAAACGATGACGTCACTGCTCATTTACAGAAGTCGCAAAGATGTACGATTGCAACGCCACCTGGTGGTTCGCTAACCCTTGCTTTTATCCACCTTTTGATTAATAATTACTGTAAATAATGATACAGTAAGTTAAAATTGGGATTAAATAAGTCATTTTTCTTATTGAAAAAGATTACTAGCTGTTTTGTTTTGGAATTTGAGGGCCGGTAAAGTTTTTAAACTACCGGACCGCCAAAAAAATTACTGGCATTGTCTGGAGGGCCGGTGCTAATTTCGCGCCTTGTAACGGGGTTAAATCCCAACCCTTAAATAGTGCTTTTTCTGCTGTATATTAACTAAAAGCTTCGTAAATTTAATGAAATTAGCATTTTATTCAATGCCATTCACGAACGGGAATGTTTTTGCCGCTACTTTCTGGAAGGTCGTGTGGATCACTCACACCAGGACAGAAGATGATCGATTACTCTCTCCTGTTAACAATATTGCCGTTGCGTGGTGCAATCGCATCGAAGTTTGTATTCATGAAGGTTAGTGGGCCTAGAAATTGGTTTAAAATGACAATGTTATGTTAGATTTTGGAGGTCAAGTGATGATCTAAGAAACTTAATTTATGAACAAAAAAGAAAAAAGGCGAAAATGACTGATTGACACCAATAGATAGTGAATCCCTCTGATTTTATCGCAAGTTTGTGTGGTCATCACAAACTGCGAAGTAACAGTGAATTATTGCATTTTTGGAGAGAAAATAACACTTTCACCACCTGCGAGACTAGAAATCCAATAGGATATTCCAATTATTGGATTTTGGAGGAGAGACTGTACAATATCTAATTTTGTGATTAAATGAGAACAAAAACATTGCGTTTTTGCTAGATTGAAGCCGTATCACGCATGTGAATCGCTCACTTTTCCGTAATAAAAAAACACTCCGCAGACCGACGTAAGTTTAGAAGATCTTTTGTCATATGCCCACCCTCCAATTTTAGCCAAATTAACTGCATAAATAAACCCATGGGCGTCTAATACAGATTTACAGTAATGCTTTCATCTTCTGGAGTGCAAAAAATGACGCGTTCATTATTTTTGGTGTGCTCCAGAAAGTGCAAGCGTTATTTTCAAAATAACGACTGCATGACAGCACTTTACACTTTATTCAAACGTACCATAGTAACTTTCATGAAAAAACTCACCATTTTACTTTGGATGTTTGTAACAATAAAATTCTTCTTTAAAGACGCTCAAACCCAAAAGTTAAATACTTCTCAGTATTGTGAGATTCAAAAAGCGAATTTTCGACAGGCTTCGTTGACTAAACTAGATTTGTGCTGTTTCAGTCCTCCTGTCATCATCAGGCTCTCTTCGTGCGAGTTCTTTTCACAAACTGCCGCTTCAAAACAGAGTCACTTCGCGTTCATTTCCGGTGGTCGTCGTAGCCTGCTGTACTTGGAGGGTAGTTCTCTCGTCGCTCGTTTTTCGTGCTTTTCTTGTGATTCGTGCCATTTTTGAATTTCCTGTGTATCATGCCATCTTCGAGTGAGTTGATCTCCCAACTCTTGGCTGATTAGAAATTTAATGCCAGGGTTTGAGGGGCCTTGCAAATTCATAAGGGGCTTCTTTTCTCCTAATTCATGCTGAATGGCCAGTGATTCAAGTCCTCTCAGGTGTCTATCATTCCTAGAGTTTGAGACCAAGAGTGTTGTAGTGTCCCTCCATGCTATTTTGTGTCCTGTACTCATGCAGTGCGATGCAATGCTGTTTGTCTCCACTTTATTTCTCGTATCAGCCATATGTTGTTTTACCCTCTCATGCACACTCTTTCTCGTTTCGCCTATATATGCAGCATCGCATCCACTGCATGGTACATGGTACACTCCTTCGGGGGTATTAGCTACTTTCTCAAGCTCCTTTTCCATAACGTGCTTCTCCTGTGAACGAACGAACTTCCCTTCGACCGGTCTCCTAATTTTCTAGAGCAGCAAGGATTTCAAATTCTTTCCATTCTTAACAAATGAATCAAAGCCTTTCGTCTTTAACACACCCTGTATTTTTTCGCTCACTCCTCTCAGGTAAGTAACTCCTATTCTCTTACCTTCTTTTGCTCTCGTCGGCTCTGGCTCATCTTTCTCTGGGTGCTTTCCTTCTGCGTTCATTCTTACATTCTTCCCAATGCCCTTCTTAATCAACTGGTTTAGCATGCCGGGCGGGTACCCCAAGTCAACGAACCTGCCCTTGGTGTTATACAGGTGCTCCTGGAACACTTCACCGGAAGTGAATAGTGAACGCGAGGCGACTCTGTTTTGAAGCGGCAGTTTGTGAAAAGAACTCGCACGAGGAGAGCCTGATGATGACAGGAGGACCGAAACAGCACATCTAGTTTAGTCAACGAAGCCTGTCGAACATTCGCTTTTTGAATCTCATAATACTATTATAATAATAATAAGCAATTTTGCCAGCCCAGGAAAAAGGCCAGGATGGAGACGGAAGGGAAGACCACTGACACCGCCCCTGGAGAATTTAAACCGAACACTGAAACCCCCCCCCGACGGGGAAAACAAAAGGAATTAATATGCACGGCGGAGGTAGCTAGTGAGAGCACATTCCAGTAACGCCCTACGGAATGCTGCAAGTGAAGGAGCAGAGACCACCTCCTCCGGCAGCGAATTCCAACACTTGACCACACGCAGGGCGAAGAAGTGTTTCCGACACTCAAGTCTGGATCCTAGTACACGTAATTTAAGAGAGTGGCCACGCGTCGAGGAAGGGCCAACCAGATCAAAGAAGGGTAAGTCCAAAGGAAGAAGGTGGTGAAGTATCTGGTAAGTAAGCCTGAGGTCGGCACGAAGACGACGCAATTCCAGAGGTTCCAAGCCGGAAAGTCGCAACCTCTCGCCGAAGGGTAAGCAACGTAGCTCAGGTATAGTGCGAGTAAAATGGCGTTGCACGGACTCAATGTGATCAATGTCGTGAAGAAGATAAGGCGACCATACCGGGCTGGCGTATTCGAGAAGTGGTCTGACATAGGTCTTAAAAGCCCAGACACGTGTAGAAGTGTTAGATTTAGTAAAACAACGGTTCACAATAAAAAGGCGTCGGAAGGCCTGTGCAACAATCCAATTACAGTGGGTCGTGGATTTAAGATCGGAGGTGAACCACACCCCAAGATCCTTGACAGCGGTGACAGCTCGCAATGCTGAGCCACCAAGGGTATAAGACGAGAAAGGGGTGGTTTTCCCTATGTGGAACGAATGGCATTTATCAAATGAGAGAGGGAGTTGCCAAAGGGAGGACCAGTGATTTACTTCCACAATCAGATTGGAGAGCCGCTGATTATCATTGCTGTCTAGCACCTCAGTGCCCACCTTAACATCGTCTGCAAACTTCACCTTTAGGGTATTAGCACCAAGTGGTGCATCAAAGAGATTGCTGATGTAGAGCACGAAGAGGAGCGGTCCCAAGACAGATCCCTGGGGAACTCCACAGAAGAGATGTCTGGAGTCTGAAAGGGTGTTTTCAACAATAACCCGCTGATGTCGATCAGCAAGAAAAGCTCTAAGCCAACGTAGAAGAACTCCATCAAATCCAAGGTTTTCCAGTTTGGCAAAAAGCTTGGGATGGACCACGGATTCAAAAGCCCGCTTGAAATCAAAGTAGACCACATCTGAGGGAGCACCTAGGTCAGAAGCAGTCGTCCAACGATCCAGGGCTAATAAGAGTTGCATAGTTGTAGAGCGATTTGGGAGGAACCCGAACTGGTTTGGATCCAGTAGGTTGTTTATATTGCAGTGAGTAATCATGATATCACGAATGAGTGATTCCATTAGTTTACAAGCCACAGAGGTCAAGGAGATTGGTCTATAATTTGAGGCTAATGAAGCATTTCCTTTTTTAAAAATGGGGACGACATTGGCTTGACTCCACACCGGAGGGATCTCGCCGACTTCAAGAGAGCGAGAAAAGAGGAGTGTGAGAGCAGGTGCGATTTCCCCGGCAACTTGTTTAAGAAAAAAAGCTGAAAATCCATCGGGTCCAACCGCATTGCTAGGTTTGAGTCGGAGGAGGGCTCTCAGAGTGTCGCAGGACGCAAACTGGAAACCAGTACAGTTGGCTGGGGCAGTGGGGCGGTCGTCCAGGAGAGGCGGAACTACCTGATTGTCATGCACACCATTTGCCACAAAGTGTGCATTTAGTGCATTTGCACGGGCGAAGTTGTCGGTGACAAAGTCAGAACCAATGAGCAGTGGGGGGATGGACCTAGCAGAACCAGATACATGCTTGTAGTGTCGGTAAAGGGCTGACAGAGAGCCGTTAGCAATAACCGCAGAATCCAGCTTTGAATGCCATGTCGAGACAGCAGACTGGTACTCGGCCTTACAGTTATTATACGCATCAAGTAAAGTTTGAGTACGGGAGCTTTTGAGGGAGCGCCACAAACTTAGTTTCTTTCGACCAAGTTTACGGATCACACTTGGCAGGAATGAAGATTTTCGCTTAGAGTGCTTTTGTGAGATACGACACTGATTAGCATTTTGGTTTAACAAATCACAAAAACAATCCCAGATGGACTGGACAGACCCACCGCAATGCGAGAAGCACTTGGCCCAATTCAGTGGTCGTAGCAGCGAACGTAGCTTAATAAAATTGATACGCCCAACACGTGGATTATCGCGGTTGGGTCTAGATATTTTACAGTTAATGGAGAAAGTAACCATGGCATGGTCACTAGTACCCAAATGTTCAATAACGCGAGTGCCGTAGGCTAACCGTTCGTCCTGAGTAAGAACAATGTCCAGTATATTTTCTCCCCTGGTAGGGACCTCCACTAATTGGGTTAGCCCCAAATGGCCCAAGAGTGACAAAAAATCACGATGCGGTCGGTCCGTTGCAGAGCAAGTAGACCAGTCAACTGAAGAAAGATTGAAATCACCAACAATGATGTTCAAGAAGGAAGTATGAAATGAAGCTTGAATATAGTCACACATGTAAGAAATTGCCTCATCACAATAGCTATTGGGTAGGTAGCCAAGGACGAAGTTTAGTTTGGAGGAGGGAAGGCTAATGGACAAAGCCTCAGCGTGACCAGAAGCCTGACCGCAAACCACCGCAATACACGAGCGATGCAAAATCATTACACCGACCGCAAAAGAGCCGCGATCCCTACGCAGCACAGAATAAGGCAAACCTCGCACAAGCATGTTATCGGTGAAGGTGCTGTTGAGCCATGTCTCCACCACAAAGAGTAAATCATACTTAAGGCTAGCTAAAATACAGTACAAGTCAGCACAATTCTTAATAACACTACGAGCATTCAGTAGGAGGCAGATTAGGTTGGAAGCAGGTTCAAGAATGGAAGTAGGCGGTGAGCGTTCGTAAACTTGGTGGTTGGGAAGGATCTGTCCCGTTACATGGTGTAGTTTCCCACTCCAGCCAAAACACGCCGAATTTCATCCACTAGGCAGGATTTGCCTTTAGCCGTTAAGTGCAACCCATCACGGTCCAAGAGTTGTCTATCGAGCCAAACCTGGCTGTCAATGCAGATGAAATTAAAATTTTCTTCAATGCATAAATTACGTAATAGGGTGTTAGTGTGCGCTACCTCCCTGTCCTCCAGAGGCCTAGTAGAAAACAACTTGGGAGGCAAAGCGATGAACGAAACCTTTGAACTAGGTTTAGCTGTGCGAATAATATCAGCAGTAGACTTGAGTAGGTGAACGATCCGGTTTGGTTTGTCATGGGTAATGTTGTTGGCTCCCAAGACGATGATAAAACTAGCGTCGGTCTTAACAGTGCTTACAATACTGGGTAGCTTGCAAATCACTTCTTCGACTTTTGCACCTGGCCATGTCCAGGTTTTGGAGTCTTGATGGCCACCAACACGTAAGTCTCGAGCATGCGAATCCCCAATAATCACTGTTGGTCGCATAGCAAGACAGTCCTGGATACTTGGGGAAACCGGAATGTCTTCAGAGCCGAGAGCTGAGAAGTATTTGTTAACTTTTGGGTTTGAGCGTCTTTGAAGAAGAATTTTACCATAGTAACTCTCGTAAAAACAACAATTTAGCGGTCTGTGTGTGGATATGAAGGTAATTTCATAAAAATTCCTGATAATTGTCCTTTTAACAGGAGTAGTGTACAGTAAAAAGTATTGTCTATTGACTATTTAACTTAAGGATTTAAAAAAAAAAAATGCAGTGTTGGATTATTTGCAAGCCAAGACGGCATCACATGTAGATAGGCATAAGCCATAAACTACGGAGATTAAACAGTGATAAAAACACCATAGTACACAAAACTATGCAAAAAATACTGTACTTACAAATGGTTTTCCTCTTTGAGCATCGCCAACAGCCTTAGCATGGGCCGGGATGATAGACGGCTGCGAAGAGAGGACACCCAGCTGGCCGATCAGAAGCGTTTGGTTTGCATTGGAAGTCATGTAGCTGTTTTGACCTTGCAGAAGAGGCTTGCTGGCTGCTAACATCTGGGGTGTGATCTGGTTGGGTAGACAATGTTTCCCAGCTGTTATTACCTGTGGCACAGGAAGGAGGAAGTGCAAAAATACTCGGTCACTGGTTTGGGGAGGGAAAGGACCTTTAAATGCTATCTTATAGTACACGTACTCCAAATCTCACACAACAAATTGTAACATTACTAGCCGATGCGCTAAGCAAGTAGGTAGTTACATTCTTTCGCAAAATTTGTAGGTAGTTACGTTCTTTCACAAAATTTGCCAGATGTTCTTAACAAAAGTTACACCTGTTTCAAAAGCAACTGTTTGGTTTCAATAGTGAACTTTTTTAACAAACACTCCCAACAGACCCAACAACAGATGTTGTAAAACGCAATTCTTTAGAATTTGAAGCTGTAACAGTAGAGACATTTTATTAACTGTTACAGTCGTACCCGGTATCATGATAGCGACACATTCCCAAACTTGAATACTACCTCAGTAGGCCACATAAATTTCTAAGTGGCCATAAGTATATGTCCACTATCCTACTGTTGTCTCACTGGTTTTTTTTCCCTGGTGTTGTGTAACGCTGCTGTTAGTTAATATGGGTTAGGTCCCGTCAGCGGCCCTGGCCGAATTTCATCATGCAGAACGACTTCTGTACAGGGAAAGAATTTCACAGCGACAAAGCTGTACACCATCAGATTGACTAACAGCGTACCTCGACTCTCCACAAAACACCAATTGCACCACGGACCATATATCTACGTGAACATGTCAGACATACACAATCACTACTATTAAATTAAACCAATCATTTTTAAAACTCTTAATGAAGTTAATCTTGCACAAAAAAGGAATAAGTTCTGACGATACTATTTTTGTTCACATCCAATTGCAACAAATTTATTGCAACATTTGCACTATTCAGGTTTTAACTGCCCTGAAGATTTCATGTCGACAGCAATTTTCAAGTTGTAGCGCTTAGAGTTTTTACAGAACCAACACCAAAGCGAGTACACCCAGAAGGAAGTAGTCAGCCCCAAAAGGATTTTCTAATATCGGGAACCAATTTTGCTCCATGTTTCGGTTCAAACACTTGCTTAGCAAACAAAGAGAAATACCGATGTAGTTTCACTGCAGGGTTCATAAATAAGTAATCACATAAATTTTTAGGCCATTTCAAGGCTACTAAATTTAAATACACAGGTAATTTGCAAACTCGTTTTTTGCTGACAGTGGAAAGAAATAAAACAATAAGGCCAAATAATAATAATAAAAAAATTATGATCAGACACACCCACGGATTTCATCCTAAAGGTTTCGTCAATTCCAGGAAAAGCATACCGCTAAAAAAGCATTATGCCGACGCCCAGAACAAACAGAGCACTGGTAGTGTGCCCCATCAAAAGTCTTCCAAGCAGCACACAACACCGCACTGTAGTGAGAGCTCAGGTCAGTTAATAAGCTTTGGCCAGGCCAATGCCCCAACAGAGTAGACCGTGGACAAATGAGTCGTCAGAGATGAAAAGTGCCATTCTCGTCAGCAAATAAAGCAATTTTATGACTTTTCAACGCAGATCATGGTATTAAAGAAAATCAAGGCTTTTCCAGGCCGACTACCAAGTTATTTCCAAAATTCAAGGCTTTTCAGGGTTTTACAAACGTTTCAAGGACGTCTTAAATGTAAATAAACTGTCCAACTTTCCACATTTTTCTTCACAACTTCTGAATGAAAACAAGAAATGATTTAACTTTGGAAAGTGGACCAAAAAAAACTTTAAAATGGTTTATAGTTATGTTAAAATCTGTTGATGGAAGGTGAAAATGTCAATAGGTTTGTTTTTGATGAATAACTGATTACCAATCAAAAATAATCACCTTAAAATAAATACACCATAAAAATGGTGGGAATTCAGGAAAAGTCGTTTGGAATCGCATATTCCATGTGGGTGTGCTAGATCCTGGTTGTGAGAATAAATATCTGCGTCTGCGTCAAACAGTTTAAAAGTTGGAAGGCCTCGGACACCAAACCAAAAGTGGCTAGCTATGCTGAACACTTTTAAAAGTGCCTTTGAAGTGTAGGTGACAAGTAGTGTATGTGAAAAAGCATAGATTAATTTTGTTATATTCCTTTTTCCCAACAAGAACACTCGAATTTGTCTTAAAGGCAATAAGTTACTTTGCGAATGCTAGAGCTTCCCAGAAGTGACGGTGTGATACTGCATACCAACCAACCCATTTGCTGTCCGCCAGAAACTCAGATGAGCATAAATTTTTATCTTTAAGTAATTATAACTGCTAACTGCTTTTGAACAATACAGGTAATTATAATAAACTGCTTGCAAAGTGATAACACAGTGTAGAAAGAAAAAAATAAAACAGTACAGCCCAGGTATTTTAATTCCTGGCTCTTCATTATTAGAGCATTTTTTACACCCACACACGAAATCAATCTCAATTCACAAAAGAATTCAAGTCAGTTACGAGTGCATACAATACAGGTTTCCCTGGGCTCCTTGTGCATTCAGTTGACAGAGAAAAACAACAATCACATTCCCAGTGTACAATGGAAGATTTATACACGATTCTACGATGGTTTATAACTATTCATTTCAGCAGCAATGAATGCTAAACAATTTCCTCAAAAACTTTTGAAAAGTTTTGAAAACAAAAGTGTTGTGCTTCATTATTCTGCGTGTTGTAACCATTCCAGCAGTAAGTTTTGA
This sequence comes from Lithobius niger, assembly GCA_023313725.1. Classification (NCBI taxonomy): domain Eukaryota; kingdom Metazoa; phylum Arthropoda; class Chilopoda; order Lithobiomorpha; family Lithobiidae; genus Lithobius; species Lithobius niger. The sequence goes on from JAHWFP010226457.1 coordinate 14,118, forward strand.
GGTTCAGGCCGATGGTAAGCTTTTCTGACTTGGGTTGAGTCTGCCCAAGTTTCATAATAAGCCAATCAAAACTATGTCATACACCACTGATAAAGACAGTAATAAATTTTACGGTAGACTGGTGTATCATTTCACTATGCAGTGGTAACATAAGATGATCCAATTTAGAAACGGATGTATACTTATTTTTCTGTGTCTAATGGCGCTCAAGGGATGTGTATTCGTGTGCAAACCTGACTTGAATCTCTCTATATTGTAGCCAGACTAGAACTCGGGTTGCTTCTACTCTTTTCAGCAGAATTAACTCGAGTTAGGCTACCAAAAGGAGACTATCAACGGCATTTACAAATGTAGGAGGTTGGTGGGAGACATGTTGAAGTATTAAATATCAACAGAGCCATCAATCTAGTAATTAAATTAAAGTTCACAGCAGCACCTTAAATTTGCTTATTAACCTAGGTGTACATTCTTAGTCAAGCGACATGTCTTTCCTTTAACTGGTATTAACAGTAACAACCAAACAATTGGTAATAGTTATAGCAGAACTTGATTTTGATTCCCCCAACCTGCTACAAATGCAACTACAGCAAGGTTATAACACTCACAAAACCTTTATGTTAGTATGTGCAACTAAAAATGCACTGCGTAAAATGTTAGTGAACACCAGAGCTGCGTGTACAAGATTTTTACATACTGTGCACAAACTTGCTGTTAAATAAGCAGTAAGTGCAGTTAAGTGAAGAAAGTGACTGTGAAAAGTTCTCCCAAGTACATCTAAATTTATTCCTGAAACCATTACGCCATTACATGTGTAGAAAAAGGGCTAAGAAGTTTATGAGGTGCCCACGTATGCCCGCCAAAGACACTAGTGCTGAGATGGCACCTACAATTATTGTAGCTGCGTAATAGGTTATGGCTGAGGACTAACCCCAAGTCCCAAAACACAATAAAAAAATAAAAGGTTATAAAGCAGCCACTAGAGCGCAGGCAAGGCAGGCTCAGTCCTGGCAATGAAGCGCAAACAGCACCCTTCGTGAAGGAGGGGGAGGGACAAAAATCAACAAATGCAGGATGGAAGCAGCAGAAAGGAAGATTTTTTTTTTTCAATGACAGCGAAAATTTATTAGGAAGCGCAGGAATGACTCCCGTCACACCAGGTTTCAAATAATAAATACAACTAAAAAATTAATAAAAAGAGGAAAAGGTTTTTTTTTTTTTTAAATCAGTTAGCCTATGTCACGAGGTACTTCGGTGGCTCGTCACCTTTGCTTTAGTTTCTTTTAAGTATTCCAGCTTACAGTGAGCAAAGTTTTAATGAAAAACACACCAGCTGGCAGAGAACTTTTTGGTGTATAGAGTGACCTGCTAAAAGCCAGGTAACAAATAATTTATTGAGGCATAAAGGAGAATCCTATCTTTTCATAATTCTCGTATTGGTGTCATTGATATTTTGCCACGCAAATAAATGTGGTTTACAAACGGAAATAAAGTACCAGGTAAGAGGCAGTTTGTTTCACTTTTTATTTTATTCTCTGACCACATTTCTTTCAGATGTACAGCTTGTAATCTGTAAAGATGTAGCCTGTGTAAAGATAATATTTTATAACAGCCTGTGCTATTTATTATTTTTTTTTAAACTTCTGTCGAATAACTTTCCGGTGGTTTGAGCTAGAGACTTAACATTTCACCACTCAGGCTTTTTTGAGCTTGTTAAACGGTATATTGGAATATCACAATTTGAAGAAATTATGAATTTGGACCAGGATCAACATAAAAAAAAACATTTTGAACGCACGTGCCTGTAAATCAAATGATAACATTGCAAGGTCCAAGATTTTTGTAGCTAAGAAACAGCAGCAAATAGTGATGGGCCAAGTAAGTGACTGATCATAAAACTAGCCAAATTAAATAATTTAATAAAGAGTAACACAGAAAGTTTGGAGCTACATGAACTATCGTCCATATATTGGACACTACCAACCGCTAGGGATTCATCAATGAGGTCAGACATGGAAAGGTCTACTCCTCTCCCCCCTAACCCGCTATGAATAGAAATAGACATACTCCGACTCTTCCACACCTGAAATGAATGACCATGTACTGATATGAAGGCCAAAGCTTGTGCCATACTGACAGCTGTGCACCAGTCAAAGTAGCTTTCATCCCTTAAATACCTTGTCTGCCTAGCACACTGTCTCACAAAGATGAAAACACACTGAACTTGCTTTAACAGTTTGTTCAATCAGTTTGATGTTTTTAGCATAGTACCCGCGGTTTTCAAACTGGTATCAACCATTATTCTCAAACCACTAAGTGTGGCCTTGTTGCCAGGTGGCTTCCAAAACTTTGAATGTTTGGTAATAGTCAGGTTCCTATGTGGAACATTTAGCTCCAAACTTTACATTGCACTGGACTGTTAAAATGAGTTATCTGTTGCTCTTTTGTCATTACCGTTGCAACGGGTGCTACTCGTGCAACACTGCAAGCGCTTGTGGGATTAGTCAAAGCAAAGAAGAAAGATTATAGGCAGAAGGTTACCTCTATTTTATGAAAGAATAAAGTGAAATGTAAACAAAAAATAAAAGTGCGTGGCAAGTGTTGTAGTGAAAAAAAATAGAAAAGTAAACGTGACAGGGTCGGGGGAAAAAAATGGTGGAACAGAACAATAACCTGTCGGTTGGCAGTCATGATGGACGAAGGTGCCAGAATCGAGCCAGCCCTGGCCGCGGAGCTCATGGAAGTAGCAGCCATGGATGTGGATGGCATGAGCATCGGCTTCATAGCCACCGGATTCGGTTTCTGTTCCAGTCCCGACGCCTTGCCCATGTGTATTGGCAGTCCTAGCATGGGAGCACTGAAGGCCTACAATGTAGGGGGGAAGGTAGCAACAAGGTTGGTGTATTTAAAGATAGGAGGGGAACAAACACTAACGTATGTCACGAGTGTCATTCATAGACTACTGAAAGCAATAAAAGGTTTCTTACTCAAACTCACACATTATTTCCTTCAACACGCTTCCCACATTATTTAGTATGCCAGTTGTTTAATTATGATCCATATTTTTTTCCACCACCTCTTAACATTTTAGTCAAGTATCCTTTCACAAACCATGACAAATCAGATAAATATCCTACCGGTGGTTTATCATAACTAATAACTAAAAAAATATAAATAGATAATAAAATATGAAGCCGTGCAAGTTTAGCAACTCGTTCTTTGGCATCTTTAAGCAAAGTTATTGATCGTTTTTGTGTAAACTGTGTGAAATGGAATAGGCCTATTTCAGCTTACTGCATTAAGAGAAAAAAAAAATCAAATCGGGGTCTACTGATTCAAATGTGTATCCCATATGATAAAGGACAGTCCCACAAATTTCATAACTTTTCACGAATGGGAATAAAAACCTACATTTTACTTCGCATGAGGGCAAAAATAGCAAATTTGATTAATAAATATTCAGGGTTGTATTTTACACCGGCCATCCTTCATTGATGGTGTTGAGCCTATTGAACATAATTCCTTTCTTGCCAGATACTTTAAGGTCCCCAGTTGAACGATTTATAATTTTTATGAAAAGGCCAAGTTTCTTTCTGTGAAGGGATAAATTTCTTCCCTCGACGACAAAATGCTACGATCTAGGCCTACGAATGTTAGCTGCTTATTCACTTGGGTCACGCAGACTCGGCAGCACAACTTTTAACTAATGCCTTATTATCTGTAGCCAATAAGTCTTTTACAATCTGTACACTTTAACTGTTTTTTTGCAAGAACTATTCCTAATACTCCATTAACTTACTAATTTAGCTCCACCACCAATAAATGTTAAAAATGATGTAGCGAGATGTGACACTTAAATATTAGGCATACTAAAGAAATCTGACGAAATTTGTTTGTGACATTGCTGCGTACGTTTCAATGGCTGGTCAGAAGTTATGTTAGCCCTTAGCTTTTTATGTTGTTCTGTAACAGGGTTGTTGGCTCGTAAACACCACTATTGCTATGTTGAGTTGCAAAGGCTTGTTAGCACGGCTGAAAATGAGAGGAATGACGCCCTAAGGATTTTTGACTCACACAAACAGACTTTTTAAAGCCAATGACGCATGTCTAAAATTGGTTGCTTACATGTTTGCAATTTGAAAAACTTGTGGAGGCTTTACTAGAAAGCAATTCCAAAACACTTTGTATGAATCTTGAATACTATCCAATTCGTAACATACAACGCGTAACTGTTGCGCGGTCAACTGTTGCAGAAAATTTCCTCTAATTTCATGGTAACTTTTTCTCGTATTATGACATAATTACGAAGAACTGTAAAAGCCTCAATGGGAAAAAAAATTTATGTGGCAATCTTGAAAAAAAAAACTTTTGTCATCAAGAAGTTAAGAAATCCAAAGTCTGTAACTGCCACCTTCTCCTAAGCACACACAAGATTGAAAAATGGTTGTCTCCACAAATCAAAACACTGTCAACTTCGCAACTGTTCCTGGAGTTCAAATAATCCATTATTTCCATTGGCTCTTTACATGCAACTATCACAACAGATGACAAAGAACGGATGCTTACCAAAGCAAAGCAGTGCATTTGCAGGATCTTACATTCGCAGGATCTTACATTCGTCTTTCTTGCAGTTAGCATAAACCAAATCTTACAAACAAATGTCCATAAAGCAACTACTAACCTTGCCCCTTTCACTTTAATCTTTCGCACTCAAAACAATTTTGCACTCAATGCAACACTTCAAAAATATTAAAAGAATGACGAAAAAAAAAGCATTAGAAATGCCAAACAAACCGTCACCAATAGTAGACGACTCACATTAAAGGGTTGATCTCTCTGATCCCCATGTTCGAGATGGGGGTGCCACATCCTCACCTGGATAGAGGGACTCATGGTAGTGGGCTGCAGAGTGATATTGCCTGATGCTGACATCAACAGCTGTTGTGGCGTATTATACAGGTGCTGCAGGTAAGGCGCGTAACCACCACCAGGCGCTTGCTGAATAACTTGCACCTACGAACAAAAAACACATTCGTCAAATCAACACACACAAAAAAAAGAGGGCATTACTTAAATTCCTTAAGACAGTGATTAATTAATAGTGTTTTTTTTATGTAAATTTCTTGGGAGCATTGTAATAATCTAAACTGAATTAATGACCCAAATGATGAAAACCAGATGCTTTTTTTAAGAGGATAAAAAAGTCTAAGAAGAAAAATAGAAAACCAAGGGATTTGAACCGGAAAACCTCTGATAATAACATTTCAGGGGGCCAAGGCACTGTCTACAGTGGGTCAGGATAGCTTCATAGCAGCTGAAGAAGGTTGGTAGTTTCCCATACTACCCTGACCGGGACCGACTAACTTTTGCCAGGATTCCCTTTTCAGCCAACGACCGTATCAACTTCTTCAGGTAACCGTACCACGTCTCAGTCATGATGGTCGCATAATTTAAACCGACTGTTTAAATCTAAAGTTTTTTTTTGAAAGCGTACATCCAGATTAGGATTCATGAGAAATTTTGGCCGTTTAAATTAGTTCCCATTTCCACGTTCATTTTGAACAAATTCATATCAGAGTGATTATTCATATTTAAGCAAAACTGCGATCCAGTTATGCAACCACAGGCGAAGATCTACCATCAAATAATTTATTGATTTATAGCCGGTTCTTGGTCACACCAATCCATGATAGTTATCCTAGATATTGAATTAATAATTTGGTAAGCTATTTTTCTGCCCAATGTATAAATTTGAAGAGAGGCGAGTGGACCACTTTAGCCATATTGGCAGTTTTCTTTAAAAAACGATAAAAAATAAATAAACGTCTGTGCTGGTGAAAAGTGAACCAAGATAGAAGACAACTGTAGTCATTTACCCAAAAAAAATACAAATAAAATAGACAACATCGGTTATTATTTTTACATGTACCTTTTGTGGTGCAAAATTCATTGTTGTACTTTTGTCACACGGTCAATTATAGAAATAAAGACCGATGATGTAAATTTTCAACAAGCCATTGCTTATTTTCAAACATAAAAGCATTTCCAACTCTTGCCGAAAAGCACGTGAGGCAACGTTACTTCCAGATTGTGCAGCCATTGATGTTTTGGAGGCACCACAGGAAGCAGCAATCCAGCTTGAAGCCAAAACATCAATGGCCATGCAAACCAGAAGTGATGTTGCCGCATGTGAAAATCACAAAAATTTGGTGGTGGTGTTACTTTGAACGTATTGACTCATTGTGGGAAATCTACGCTTAATTCAAAATTATTACTTTTCAGTTTTGATGCTGCTGAGAAAATTTCCGACAAACATATCAACTTTTCAGTTCATCTGTCTTCTTCAGGCTCGTTTTTTGCTCGTTGGAGAGTCCCCTCGTTACATTGTGAATGTCTGTGTTACGTGAGCGATCCGGTTCGCACCACGTTCAAACATACGTAACACGGACATTCTCAATGTAACGAGGGGACTCTAACGAGCGAAAAACGATCCTGAAGAAGACAGACAAACTGAAAAGTTGATATGTTTGTTGAAAATTTGCCCAGCAACATCAAAACTGATGAGTAATAATTTTGAATTAGGCGTAAATTTCCCACAATGCATGTGAAAATGTTTTGATGTTTGAAAAGAACAAGTAACGGATAGTTGAAAATTCACGTTATATTTCTCCAATTAACCACATGACAAAACTTCAACAATGAACCACACTCACTCGGTCATCATATTCTGTCATTTGGTCAACCCAGTGCGTGAATGGGTTGAGATACAAACAAATATATGATAGAATTTTTTTTTAAATAGTCAAATCCTTATATATCTACTCCTTGAAGATAGCAAATACTAATTAAATTGTGTTGCTATTCACTGACGGGCAATGTAAGAGACTTTATATTAAATAGCAAGGAGGGTTGGACGGAGTATCACTACATATATTTTATTACTGCTACTCCAGCCAATGACGAAACTTAGAAAACAATCACTAACACCCTTTTATTGTTTTACTAGTGTCAACTTGAAAGTCCACGAGAAGACTTAAAGGTTCCCGCCACCACATTGGCTTTCCTGTATCACTTAGTTTTGCAACATTATTCAAATGTGTGTACGGTAAATGTTGCAAACGCTTTCATTTCCATCTGTTTCCCTGGTACAAGATGTATCAATAGCCTGGAATAGAAAAAAAACATGCGATTCAAAATTCAGCAAGCACTAGAAAGTAGTTAGCAAAGAATTTTCGACAAACTCTCAAAAAATACAACGTTTTTGTTTGTCTTCTTCAGGCATAACAGGACTTGGTTGACTCTACATCACTGCTACATAATTTGAGACTGGTGAAATTCAAATCAGACTTTATGTAGTAGTGATGTAGAGTGAACCAAGTGCCTGTTTTCTGTTGTGCCTGAAGACGACTAATGGACACGTGTTTTCGTATCTGTCGAAAATTCGCAGCTTATGACTTTCCAGTGTTTGCTGAACTTTGAATAACATGTTTTTTTCATTCCATTCTATCGATGTCTGCTAACGTTCAAATAAAACAGCCTTCAGATTTTTTTCAAATATACGTGATGTATTTGCTACATTCACTTAAACCTATGTAAATACTGTTAAAACTATATACAAGTGGGAAGTACAAAAAAAAAGGGAGATGGTTTGTCCTTTTAAATTTAATTTTGCAGACTTAATACGTTAGTTATAAAAAACTGAATTACCAGTTTACGAAGTATTACTAGTTCAGAACGTGCAGTTTCCACTTTCAATGAAACTTAAAAAAATTGTTCAACAATTGTGTTAACAAAAGTGTTCAAAAATGTGTTCACAAATGTGTTCACAAATGTTTAAAAAATGTGTTGGTGCCTTAATTAGAAAAATATTGTAAACTAGATCTCCACAAAAAGGAAAAACTTCAGTCGAGCAGTGAGAATTAGTTTACATAGTTATGCATTAACTAGCCACGTCAAACGAATGTACAACAGGGCTGCCCATCACAAATTGCACTGCCCATCACAATAATTTCATATGGAGGTTTGCTATCTTAAGACAGGAGCAATTTTCTGCTTAAGAATTGAGAGGGAAAACAGGAGCAGGCAAAGTTGAAACAAAAAGCAAAAAGCCGAAATGGCTTTTATTATAACTTGTTTAATTTATACACAGTTTAAACTTCAATAAGATAAGGTGAAACAGGACCAATATATTCCTACTTTAGGGCCATCTGTTGGCTGTGAGTAAAAGTTATTTTAGAAAAAATTAATTTTTTGCAAAAGTGCATGGTTATTACTACGGGAACTTGGATGGTATTTGAAGCTGCCAAGTATCATACACTTGTATACAGCTACATCATATTATCCACACTGGACACAGCCAGCAACGTAACGAGAAACAAAAAATAGAATTTAGAGAAGAGAGGAGAAATTTAGAGGAGAAATCCAATCCCAACAGAAATGAAAATTAGTTAAGCCTGATCATCAAACTTAGCTCCACATACTCTTTGGTTGTTGTACTGTCCCGTTTTGGATAAATTCGATTGGTCGTCCATCATCCAGATGTTACACTATATCATAAAACAAAATAAAAAAAAAATATATGTATAATCAAGTACAGGAAATTTATGCCTGTTAGTGAAATTTTTGGCCAAAATTTTCAAGTTGACAGATGTGGCCAGAGTTAGTTACATAGCCTACTTAAAAAAAAATGAACAAACATTTTTCTTAAAATCGGGGGGGAAAAAGAACTGCTTTGGGCTTGCATCGTACAATATTATGCTTCCTTCACGATATATTTGTTGATGACAAAACAATAAGGCGGTGTTTCAAAAGAATTCGGCCAACCTATGAGAGTACTGCGTTCAGGAATATTCAACACAGCCAAGAGATGAGCATTAAAGAATGAATATAATGCACAATATTTAACTTACTTTAAGGGGAATTCCACCGATACTAATGTAGCAGTACAAAAATTGGCCTTAAATAAATTTAGGCTATCTTCTCTCAGTTTAATCGTGTCGAAGGTTTTCAATTTCACTTTCACGCAAGTATGGTTTCCCAAAGATAACAGCTTACAGGCTTTTGAAATGTTGAGTGTTTTTGGCGGGTTCGTTCGTTAATGCACTTTTGAAACCATAATCGTGTGAAAGTGATATTGGAGACCTTCAAAATAACTGGCTTCTTTAATTAAATACAAGTCCAAACGAATAACTGAAACCAGTGGCAAACAGCATTTAAATCATAAATAAATAGAGATGCAAATCTACCTACGTTGCCTTTTGAACTCAAATGTTAAATTGTGTAAGCAGGGAAATGAACCAAAGATCTTTTTGAAACTAAAGGCCAAAGCTTTTATCGTTCAGCCGTACTGATGTGGACAGGTTGGCTGTATAAGTGGAACGCTCGACAGAGCTTAGCCATTTGGTTTCAAAGACCAGTGAGTTCAATTCCCCAACTAGTTAGCCAAACATTTAAGTCCAAAAGGAAACTTAAATAAATTTGCATCTGTACTTATTTAACATTAACCACCATCTCATAATTTTAATTCAGATAAGTTTGAAAACCCACAACACGAATAAAATCATTTTTTTAAATGACCATACTGACAAAGCCTTCACGGTGCTGAAGATACTTATCAGTTCCTTTAACTTTATCGTAAAGCCTTATAGCTTGACTAGACATTTTTACGACGTGTGTTATTAAAATATCAATTTTATGGCAGTAGTTTTAAGTGTAATTCCTAGTTCAAAAAGCACTAATCTATTTATCAAGGAATTGCCCATAAACATAAAATTGCACACTTAGGGCGCCACAAGCAAAAAGATTTGATAATTCAAATATTGTTTTCCATCAGATTTTCTTGAAGTGGGATAATAATTTGAAAACTTTTTTTTTTATCCTAGTCGAGTTTCAGTGTTTAGATTCAAATATTGTGTTACACAAATGCACATATAAAGAAGTTTTCCTAGACGTCAGCAATTTACAGCAAATTATCTTTAGGCACAAACATATATGTAAATCAACGTTTTAGTTACTTATCGGTTCACTTTTACGAATTTACTTCACGGAACCCGATCAACTCTTTTAACAGTTTGTTTTTTTTTTCAGAAAAAGAATCTTTTTTTTATTAAAAAATGAGCATATTTGCAACCACGCCAAATGTCCAACTAATCATTAACCAGACTAACAGAAAAATGTAAAAATCTACACGCAATTTAATGTACGAAAATTGTCTGCTTTTCTTGCTTGTATTCGCCAATTTGGAAGGTGAACATATTATTAAGGGATTTCTCGTTACGGATTTTGATTGAAAGATCTTCACAATAAGAAAAATAAAAAAAATTTTTAAACCTTTTATGTTTTTTTTTCTTTCATTTTACACCCTTTTCATCAAAGTCACAGAACAACAAAAAAAAAAACCTATTATTTTTTTAATATTAAAATTGTCATCCACCCCAAATGCCGCACTTTAATCTAGCTAACAGCACACCGTAATATTGGGTGGGGGTAATCTTGTTGGTTAATCTGATACGTATTTTCAATAATTTATAGGTATTGGTATTTTTATGTAGGACAAAAACAGCAGGCCCTAGCCAGTTTTCGCTAATAAAATTACTACACCATTAAGGTTAATACTCCACCAGCAGCCAATTAAGAAATGTTGTATGTCTTCTGTCCAAATCAGTCAGACTCTTTCCTTATTTTACCTGTGGCATGGGCGATGGTGGCACTCCAGGGTGACCCATGGCTTGAGGAGTAGGAGGGGGATGAGGGTGAGTCATGGCGGCTGTCGTCGTGACGGTAACATTGGACGTCGGGGTAAGTGAAGTCGGAGTACACGCACTCGAAACAGCAATCATCGAAACTGGCTGGGAAACGATGGGAATGGCGCACGACGTTGCTGGAGGTGTGGATTTATTCTCATTCATGTTGTTTCGTCATGTGGAGCGTCGGTGAGGGACGAAGGGCAGATCTGAAAAGGCACAAAGAAAATAGTCGGCCACCTTTAATTTTTTGGGAGGAGGGAGGAGAACGATGACTAGTATGTTGGGTCTTTGGGCTCGCTGTGGGTGGGTAGGTTAGGAATTATTGCAACGGGCGTTTACATTAACCGAAACCACCTTCGACATTTTAAGTTTGTTATGGTTTGGACCAAGCTTTCTAAAATCTGCCCCAAATATTAGGGTGTTTCAGTAAATCCATGTGTTGGAAAAGCTCGTGGACCAAAGGTGCAGCCTTTCTTAGTATACGGTGGCCTATTATAGTGAAAAAAAATTCAACGATGACATACGAAATATTTCGAAACTGATAGGCCTACATAAATCCAATGTACATTAAATCAAATTAGAATGATGTACTAGGGTCGTTCATAAATGACATTACTCAGCAGTGAATGGAGGATTTTTGCTAAACGAAGAAAAAACAGGAGCCGCATGTAAATTTGACCTTTTTTACGACCCCTTGTTTCAACAACTTACGAACCACCTATAAAAATATGAATAGCGATCCCCCTCCCAAGGTCATCACCGATGAAGAGGGAAATCGCAAGACAGTTGTACAGTACTCAACAATTTCTTAGAACACTGTTTTAGATTTTCGTGGAAGTGATAGGCCTGCTTTATGAAAAACATTTTGATATACTACATAAATTTTACCATAGGCCTACCGGTCCCCTAATAACGATCACATAACCTATCGTTGATAAACTTGAAAACAAATATTCTACACTACAAAATAACAATTAGGAAGACGTCAAAAAAGTCATTCACGATGGAGATTTGTCAGGAGTAAAATGAACTATATGTTGATTTACCCTTGGGTCGATTCAGTAATACTGTAGATGATGGTGGGTAAAAATAACAGAAATTATTATTTTTTTTTAACTAATCACCCTAAGAGGTATTTTTATAAGGTGAGAAGTGCTTAGCTTACCTACTGCCCACCTTTATTGTTAAATTTTGCAGCAAGTGAAGGAATGTAACAAAATGTTTACAACAAGCTGTAAATGTTAACTACGTAATGGACAAAGGCACCACACAGGCCATCATTGATCATTAAAAAAAAATAGTGCAAATATGTTGTCTGTATCACTTCTGTTCCCCCTTTCCCCACCCAATAAAAATTGTCTAAGATGTCATCAATTGGGTTTGAAATAAAATCAAACCGACGACAGAGGGAGGACAGATGCGAGTTAGGAATGAATTATAAACCAAACCTTTTCCCCACTCTTTGGCGCAGTACTTACATATTACTATACAATTTATCATGTTTTCAAATATTTGAACTTTTATTTGAAAACATGATAAATCGTATAGTACCGATCAGTGGCGAGTTAAGAAGAAAATATAAATCTGAACCTGCACAGTGTAGTAGACATAAAGAACTTTTCAAAATTGTAAATATACTCCTAAATTTTTCTTGTAACTTTCACCTACTTCCAAAGTAATGTTACGTATTAGTTGACGTGAGCCTCTGCACTTGGCTATGTCAGCTATGTTGGTCAGCGCAGCTAATAGAAGGTTACTGACCGAATCCAAAGACTTCTCATGCAAATAAACGGTTTTTTTGTAAATTCCATTCACACATTGCTTGCTTGCTTGCTTATCATACATTGGATATCATTGGTCAGGTTATAGTTAGACCACATTATTTTGTTCAGCTCAGTTTTCATCCCCCACCCTCATATCATTGTATTTGCTGAAGTAGCTTGCATATTATTTATTTCAGATTCGAGTGGCAGTAACAATTGGTCTCCAGGTTGCATTTCCTGTAAGTTTACTAAACAAAGTGCCCAACATCAGCCTTCATAAATGTGAATTAGACGGCACCCATGTGTCCAGGACTTGTTAAGATTATCCTGCCAATGTCTAATCTACCTAGCACATCGAAAGGTTTTCAGATTTAAATATTTATTACAGTGTTTTAATTCCCTAATTAAGAAAAATATATTGTGCAAGATTACTTGGTTAGCAGTTAAAATTTTAACGCAATGCTGCAATTAATTGTAGCAAGAATTTATACGGTTGGGTTGATTGTACTAACTAAAAAAGAACAGTTAGTTGCAGCATTGCGTTAGTATTTCAACTGCTCCACTTTTCCTGTGATATAGTAATGTGAGCTTCAGTGTTTTTTTTATTGAAGTTTCAGTTTTAGTAAAATATCGCCATCTTCTGAATTTCTCTCGGCATTGGTGAAGGTTGCCCAACATGAGGAGTAGAATAAAATCATAATGGAAACGACATGTGACTGTCCGATTCCATTAGTAGCCTACGCAAATTTCAATCAGTCTACCAAACTAATGCCCCCTGGTATTCCAATTCTCCCTAAAGCATGCTACTATCCCCAAAAAAGAAGAACTATCAGCTCGTAACTTTTAACAAGAATATACGGAAAAAAAGGAAACGACCCTGTGCCATTTCCCCATAAATTAATTTTGGTAGCCTAATATTTTTTCCAAGAATTATTGACATTAAAGTCGATAAATTTTTGCATGGCCTTTAAAATGTAGTGCACTGAAGGCTAATCTGTGTCGAAATAATGGCCCGCAGCCAATTTTTTTTCTCTCATGTGGTTACCCAAATGTTTCTGGGTTTTTAACTCCCCCCCTCCCATTGCTTTAACTTATCAATTTGCCTATTCTACCAGTTGAAGTTCTCGTTCTCAATCAAGATGATTAAAATGGTTTTTTACTGGAAAGTCAAATTCTGTCACAAATTTACGAAATGGTGGAAATTTAGGCAAATTCTGTCTTCAGTACCTTCCGTTGTCTGCGACACACTTCGCGCTAAATCTGCTGTAGCATTAGGCTAACCTTCTCAAAATAATGAGGCAGCATCAGTCACCAACTCCTAGTTTTTACTTGCCACTTAAACAATCCTATGTTTAGTTTACATGGCCATGAAAGGGTTTTTTTTAGCAAAGCACTTTGTCAATTTTTGACCGATTTTGACACTCCAATACACCATTTTAATCCATTTTACAACGTTCCATTAGCGGAGTAGCCAAATCAATGGGATAAAGCATTGAAAACTTATTCAATAAAAAACAATAAACATGTGGATATGATAAACACATAAGCTACAGACAATTTTTTTCTGACAGTTGGCGTCGCAAACAGTTGCAGAAAATCTGCTTCTGGGCCAACATCCCAATGCACATGTAAGCTGAGTCGTTTACATAAATAAAGACAAATCACATTAGACTCTCAAACCATCAACCACTAGAACAACTAACACAACACGCTTTGAAAAGCGCATAAAAAACGTCATCTGTTTACGAGACGCATGAACGTGATTAGGGACATTCGTCAAAGGAATGCGGTTCAAACTGGTATGCTCAGAACCCCATTCCTTCCTGTCCTCCCTTTGGCATGTGGTGGACATTTTCCGCACTGCTGTACACCTGCATGAAGTTAACCGAGTCAGTTTAAACTTGAAATAACCAAATGTATGGAAGTCTTGGTGGTGTTCATAGTCATATGCAATTACTTACAAATTATTTAACTAAAATTCGAGAGGCACGACTACAAATCATCTCCATAAAGTGATTTGGTTTTGTATCGCCAAGTGGGAGAAAGTGCATGAACAGTTGTTTAGAAGAGCCAACTGGAGCGAAAAGAACGCGATGCGCATCCCTCTGAAGCAATTTCAAGTCGTCAATAAACGTGACTATTAAACGAAGCACTGTTTTTCTAATTTCTAATTCAACTCTTTTTTATGCGTAAAAAGGGCAACCAGTCTCTTGTGTGTGTGTATGGGGGGGGAGGGCTTGAGCCCCAATAGCCCCAGTGTAGGGACGCCCTTGAGCACAATGCCATAAACCGTTTATCAACTTGTACGGTTCCCGAGATATCGCTATTTGAGTAGGCATATTAGTGTCTATTAAGTCGACATTTTTGGCAAGTAGGGAAAACTCATGTCCCTAACTATTGATTTTCACCACAAAATGGCTACTGCCGGCCAACATTGCAGAGGAGCGCTGTATATTCATTAACTGGCTTCAGAATTTAACTTTTGAACAGGACATCTAGATTATTTTAAATAATAGGTCCATTTTCAAATATTACATACTTTCCTTGATGCTACGATGGGTGTTTGTTTATAACACCTACTCCATAATTATGTTGTTTCACAATGCCATACAAAATTATCAAACCGGCATGGATTAAAAAGGTATATAGTGCTTAAATCAGAAAAGCAAGGTGTGAAAAAATCTTAACAGGCCAAATCTGTTTAACTATGGAAGATGGCATAATGTGCTCTTTCCGGTACTCCGTAAACTTTCACCATGCACTCCCTATAACAGTTGCCGCGTTGTCAACTATTTTCGGCAATACCGCTAATTAAAGGGTACAAACCGGATAAGCAAGTAACTATGACTCGTATAAATTTTGCCAAGTAATGCCAGATTAATAACTTAGGTTCAATAGGATACAACAAATTCAGGAGCATCCCTTCTCCTGTCCAAGTTTGGTGGCGCGTGGGGGTGAAGACCCGATATCCACAGTAATGTCTTACCAGCCAGCTTACTAAAGTTTTATTTTAGAGATGGTGAAACTTGTGGTGTCAGCTATTATTTTGAAAATGCCATTTTACGTTGAGGTTTCGTAAGCATAATGTTCAAGTATTACAGGTTTAACTCACTCAACTAGTTTTGCACGTCGGCGAATTTTCGATCCTTTCCGCGGATTTCTTCAGGCCATAGTGTATATAACTGTATACTGTATAACTGTATACCTGTATAACTGTATACCTGTATAACTGTATATAACTGTATAACTTCAGGGAATAGTGTATATAACTTTAATTTGGCCTGAAGAAGATCTGCGGAAAGGATCGAAAATTCGCCGACGTGCAAAACCAGTTGAGTGAGTTAAACCTTTAATACTTGAACATTATACGTCAGCTATTATCCCCCCAGACTTCCTTCCAAGAAAACTGATTACAACTATTATAGGCCTAAACTAAAATCGAGGGACTACAGTCGCGATTTTTTCCATTAGCATTCTTACTAAAAATTATTCCCAGATTCCAGTAACTTGCTTCAGCCCAAAAAAAGTAAAAAATTTATGTCACCCAAATAAAATTGGTTGGAAGTTTAAACGCCAGACAACTACGGCGCTTTATTTTATTCTCCTGAACATGAACACATTTATTTTAGCTTAAACCTCAAAGCTGGAAGAGAATACTTTCTCAGATAGGCTACAACTGCAAAATTGCTAGGTGCAAAGCCTAAATAATTTCTGACGAAATATAAACGAATCCAAAAAGTGTAGACTGGTAACCACTTGCAAAACAAAAGGGCAGTACAAATGTGAATTGGTTATTGTAGATGTTCGTGCCGCACATGATTACATACAGTCTTTCTACTTTTTTGTAGAGATACAGATCAGGCGTACGGGATTGAAGCCTACCCACAGTGGTCTACCTTCAGCATGTCCATTAACACGACCTACTGTAGTTGTGCTGCTTCCTCTTTTCAGCAGCGCATGCGAAGCACTATCTGGCAATGGGTACGAGAGGGATCAATACTCCCTAAATAAAACAGGTGTATAGGCTAGGACTGAACGAACCGCAATCTCATAAGAATAAACCGCCAAAAATGTCTTTGCACGGACACCACATTACTATTCATACACATAAGCTATATTCAAGAGATAGTCGCTTATGGACGTGACTAACCGCAGCCAAGGATATTGGAAATCTTTTAGTCTTAAAGCTTAGATTAGAATTCCAGAGTGCTAAAAGAATAGTGAGGCTTCAGACAGGGCTAAGAAAATTTTCTGTGAACTTTTTTTAAGCCACTTAAAAACCTGCTCCATCCGCTTTTTCTTTATAACCTTGATTATTAGGCTATAGACCAGTTTGTGAGTGATGGAATTAGTCAAACATTCAGCAGATTTCAAACATGAGATCAAAATTCGTCACACACACACTCTCAGATGAATAAACTTTCTAAAATAAAACATTTCCCCCCAAAGTAATGATTGAACACACAGCACGACATGTGAAAGAGTTTTATGGGAACAGGGATATTCATGCAGTCCATGCGCAAACATAAAATCTATACAGTGCAATCAGAAACCGTTCCCAACTCTTCAACATTTTATACTAGCCTACACAGAAAACATTGTGCAAGCCCTTTTCAGACAACATTGAGCAATCACACAGGCTCATCGTCACTTGCGCGCCATCTGGATGTGTACGTATACATACGTCTGTATGCAGGATGATGCAAAAGTCTGTAGAAGCCTACTGCCACTCCAAAATCTATTTAGAGGAGAACCAGGGAATTGTCCATACATATACTACTGCTCAGGGGACATATAGTGATGGTCATCATGTTAAATTTTGTCCTACACGTCGTAGACTAGGGGTGCAAATTGCAAAGTTGTAGAGCACCGTAAGCCAACACCGAAGCAAAAAGTAGACTGAAAATCGAACCATTAGGACAGGAGTTAGGCCTATCCTTCTGACATATCTGTGTTAATAGCTTCACTGGATATCTTCAGCATATCCAGCAGAGAAGGTGCCATATCCAAGGAAAGTATCACAGTAGTATGGGATGCAGAAAAAGGTTATGTTTCCTCACCTCAAACGAGTGGTGAGTTTACCACAAAATTGGAAAATGGTTTTCTGGAGCATGAATATTCTGCTTCTTTGATGGTGGTGGGAAGGATAAGTTTTATTGTATGTCTGGGGGGGGGGGGGGGGCGGGATTAGGGAGGACATCCAGCAGAAAAGTTAACTGTAAAACAGAGTATCTTTCCGTACCATTTGGGGTTTGTAGTAAATATCCCAAAATACCTATTAGTCGTAATATGGTTGCCATAGGTATTTCCAAATACATAGCCTACTTGATGGTCAAGGTGGATTTACGTCACATTCGAAACCTTGAATACTTTTTTACCAGACAGATTCAACATTTTCATAATTACTTCGGCTGAATGCCGAAATCTTGTATTTTTGGCCGAATAGGCCGATTATCGGATATCATACTGAATAGTCGGTGCATCCCTAATACATTCAGCTTCCTTCGCATGCTGCCTGGAGGGCAATGTGACATTATTTCGTCACGCGAATCGAACATGCACAGATGACGGCTGTTGCTAAATCACCGATCCAGCAGTACGAAAGGCAATGTAAAACTGATTTTACACTTAATTTGTCTCAAAACGTCTTGTAAAACTTACGCAAGTAGTATTTCTGTTGAGGTACTAACTGAGTAATCGTTTTGTCGGAATTAGCTTTCCGCACAGTTCGTTTCTATATCGAAATTGACACCGAACTGCACATAAATACATAGCTTTTACATTTGCCACCAGTGGCACTGGTCACGAATATGCATGGCAGTATGTATTACAAATTCCATGTTCAGAAAAGGCTAAAAATTTCGGCAGCATCCAGATCCATAAAGCTTTTAAACACACCAAGTGTGATACTGATTAATGGTTTGAAAATAGTTGCCTAGACAGACTGGCTGTTCCTCCAAATGTTTGGCTTTTCTTCACTATACGCCCTTTTGTGGAATTACCACAGTATCTATCCTTACAAGTAACCAATACCATCCTAAAGCATTAGGAGTGCCAGGAGGTAACTAGAAATTACCCTGTAAGTCTAATTGCTGCAGTTTGTCATTCAATCAGTTGGCAATCACTTTATTGACGATTTACTTTAAAAACAGCCTAGGGACCCTGATTCTTGCTTACAATGCTCAAATCACACTAAGTGTTTTCATATAATGTAATGTAGCCGACACAATTTAATTACAAGCACGAAGCTGGACTGGTTTCAGCAAGCTAAAAACCAGCGACGTATAAAATTTGGTTGCATCCGACATTTTCTACTCTTTGCCCCAAAATTCCTCCCAGCATGCACTCTGCCCCACTGCAATCACGGGATAAGAAAGAACACATGATAAGCAAATCATTCATAAGCAGGAATGTTTTATCTTACTGTGTAATAACCAGGATGCATTGTAATATACTACATATACAGTAATGGAAGTAAGCAGCAATTTGTATATTGCTACTCTCGTCCAACTGTCTTTACCTCAAATCTAGCCGATCATAAGAATTATACAACCACACTATGTTACTCGTCAAATTAATTATCTCGAATTAGGTATGCCTACGAAACTAGCGTCAACACGCACGTCTAACCCCATCAATTTAAAAATATATAACTTCATTGTGGGAAAAAAAATCAATACTTTTCAATACGCGACCATTAGGCAACCCAGTGCACAAGATGAAATCACTATGGCAACGAAGCTACTGCGCTGCATTATTCATTGCTAAAACTTGAAAGGTAAATTACGGCATCATGCATAGTAATTGAACTGGAAAAAGGCATTAGCCTTCTACCAGTTGTTCCTCTCCGCAGTTGTACGCTAACTACACGACATGGTTACGTCATAATCCAGCAGTGTTTTAAAAGTAATCTACATTTATCTTCAAATCGTATGATGAACCATGCAAATAACGGGACAGGTCGCTTCGTAACCCTATAAATTCTTGATGCAACTGAATATAAGACTACCAGTGACAAGACCTCTCCCTCTAGTCGTGGTGCCACTCACAGGCGCACCTATCACAGTTGTCAAGCCACTACCAGTCGCCGTTTTACCAGAAGACCTTAGAAAGTACTCAACATTCTACAATTTCTACTCATCACATAACAAATACATCTTGCACGATGCATGAATTTTCTGATTTATGCATTTACGAAATTGTAACATTTCGTTAACCCTAGTTTTATTGCAGAAAAGCTGTAAGCTGTCGAGACAAATGTGACCATAATTCCGCAAACCGTTCGTCCTCCAGCTTACACGGTTCACCAAGATATCCCTATTTGAGTGTCATTCTCTATTACTAGTTGCCGTTTTGGCCAAAAGGACTCAATTCAAGTCGCCAACCGTTGATTTTCATTTGCCAAATGGCAAGTGGCGACCATGTCTCTTGAAACACTACGGCTGACAAGGTCTCCCACATGTACTGACCACTACAGAGTCCTAATAATGCATCACATGAGTTGACACGAATACCGCTACATTTCTAGAGGATTTTTAGTTTGCTGAAAATGAAAATTGTGGCAATACAAATTTGCAGAGACTTATCCAAAGGGACCAACAAGGTAGTCATCATGGGTGAGCGGTAGCAGAGCTCAGCCTACCTGCCTGAAGAAGGTGAGCTGGTTGAGGGCTGGAAAGGGGACCCTGCTTAAACCCCTGCTAGTAACCTAGCTATATGCCGACCACGACAGTGTGTTTGAGAGGCTACCAGCCACCTTCAGCGACTAAGTGATCTATTTGGTCATGATACTGTGGAGAGCTAAGCTTTCCCAGTGTTTGCCCTTCCCCGTACTAATTCCGTGTTCCAAGCGTACAAGCAAATTTTATACTTGAGCGCACACTAGTGTTGAGGGCAGTGTAGAGCGGTACCAAATACTGTGCATTGTTAAAATACCGGTACGCATAGCATGTAACTACAAATTTTAGAGAAGATAGTTTTTTTTTGTATCAAATAATATGTCGTGAACATGCATTAAAGTATAAATTGGGGGGGGGGGAGAGGAATATATAATTTTTTTCCATTAAAACAATATCAACAAAACAGATTTATCAATAAAATTTGGTATTATTTAAAAATCGGGTGTTGGCACCACACCACTATAATACAAATACCGCCTCTTCCATAAGTACCGGGGTACTAAGCTTTGTACCGGCACCGCCCAACACTAGCGCAGACTACCAGAATGAACCGTACGTCGAGCGTCCCTCGGGCAGTGCACAATCCAAACTGGGGGAGGGGGATGGACTTCGCACTGGATGGTATATATCCTACAGCCCCCACTTTCGCCTTCAAAACGACCAACAATGTTCAAAATTGAGCCGATTCACCTACACAAGCAGTTTGTTTTCAGAATATAATGCTCCATGAAATTTATTTTGAAAAAAATGACAGCAGGTACCTCTCCACAAGGTTTTGCGACTGCTTTTTAAGATTATGCAAATTAATCTGAATCGAAAACACCGGCAACCGGTAGTCACAGTGTAGGACCTTTTTGTGTTCTTCGAAGGTGGTAAATGTGTTTTTGTTGTGGTTTTTTAATCTGAATGAAGGTGGACTAGCTAGACTACAGTACTGCAATGATCACTAATTAGCAATACTCAAACCCATATGGTACAGGGAGGTCCGCAAAAAAATTACGATTCAAAATTTTCTTCAGTCCAACTTTTCTAGTTAGCACCCAGGAGAGGACAGAAATCGTCCCTTTCATTCGATTGGATTTCTGTCCTATCCTGGTTTTGAGGGGTGCTAACTAGAAAAGTTGGACGGAAGAAAATGTTGGGTCGTCAGTTTTTTGTGTTTGCACTTGGCTAGAAAGGCTGACTCAATAGCTAAAAGGGTATCCTTCTTTCCTCGTTGTTGTGCTGTGTGTGGCCAATTATAGGCGTACTAGCTGGAGTGGTTTCCATTACCTGGATTGCAGAAGAGCTGCTCATAAGGTATTAATGATGATAATCCACGCTTGCTTGTGGTATTGTGTCAATTTATGTCATTAAAAACTATCAAAAAAAAATGTTGAAAACTACATTTATTCACGGTACAGTTACCGAATTGTTAATGGTGGTGGGTCTTTGGTCGACCTGGGTTTTGAGTACAAGGGCCAAAGTATGTATGTTGCCCTCTTGTTGCTTAAAGTTCAACACCCTGCAGTCGCTAAACGAATATTATTAATAGTAGGCTAATTTTGCTATAAATTATTTTTTTTTTTTATAAATTATAAATTTATGAATTATACATTTTTATAATTTTTTTCCTTATAAAATTCTTGTCACCTAGCAGTTATTTCTAGTATAGTGAACAGATTCAGCTTAGAACCTTGCTAAGGGTTTAGAGGTTAAGAGAAATGTAATAAATGAGGAGGGGGGGGGGGGGCACAAATCCTACTGTTCATTGTTAACCAGTGTGTATAAAGCGTGCTAGCCTACCGCTCGCTAAAACCCTTCGAAACCGTGCTACAGTACCCGTGTATTTCTAGTACATAGCCTGTACAACATTAAAATCCAGTTTATCCAAGGTTAAACAACGTAGCCTAAAGTGAACAGCTAATCAAAATACCACTATTGTAGACGTAGGCCTATTTAATACGCAAATGCAGTGTGGCAGATGTCGTAGCCCCTGGTATTTACAAAGCTGTAGCATAAACGTGTAGAGGATTTATCGAATATGGATTTAACCCAGTTTGGGAGGAGAGAGGGCGCTGCTAAGTAGGGAGGCAGGGGCAGTTCGCCAAAACTCAAAACATAAAGAGTTGGAGCTAGTTTCCACCTTTCTTTTTATTCAAGTATGAAATGAATCTACCTTCGCCACTGTACTTGATTCCCCACCTACCTACCAAACAGCAAAATTATTTTCAATACCACATGCGTAGTTAGGCATGCTACGACACAGCAGATAGAAGGTTGCACCGGGAGTGGTGAGAAAGAGCCAAGGAAAACGAAATCAGGACAACTAAACTACAAGAAACAGAAGCGGCTCAATGGTTTAGATTTCTCCAAACCCACCCCAACTGAACTTGAAGGCCACCTAACACTAAAAGCTCCGCGCTAGAAGTAGTCCCTCTAGTCATATAAATCATGTAAAGGAAACGTTATGACAGCTATTAAGCAGCACTGTCTGTCCTATTTTTTTTTTTTATTAAGCAGAACAGCATGCGGATTAATACAAACTTCCGTAGTCGTGGGCAAGAAAAAAGATCACGTGATCATCAAATTCTGATCAACAACAACATGCCCACGTAATCTTGACATGAACGGGGTTTGGTGCGAATACAATGTTGTTCGCCATTTTGTTCTGCTACAGTAGAAACTCAAATATGGAGGGATAGGATGGTGCCAGAGAAAGGAAAGGGATGGGATGGGGGGAGGGGGTACACCATCCATTCGGCCATGCACGCACATCAACCAAATGGACTTTCTAAGTTTAGCACCAATACAGTCAGGCAAATCGCCTCAGGGATATCCCGGCGCACCCGACAACCAATGACAGACGGTCTTGCTCGCGCACGCAGCCAATTGGCTGGAGCAAGGCACAGGCGGCTAGGCTCGCTTGATTCGCAGCTGCCTACAATGGCCCGTGGGTTGGTAGTTACAAGCCACGCCCTGTCTGGCGTTCAGTAAAATTCCACTCTCTACCCAGGGTCTCTGCAGCAACCTCAAATAATCAGCCAACCACCCGGCTTCAGCTGAAAAGATGAGCCAACAACACCGCCAGAACCAGCGGAACAAAACTCGAGTCTATCTCATTACTGCGCTGCTTGGGCTGTTTTATTAGGTCCAAGCTGGCTGGTGCTGCAGGCGTAAACCAGCAACAAAAATCTTTCGAGGTTCGCATTCACCATGTAACCGCGTAGGCCTACTTTCAGAAATGGAAAAAAAAAAAAATGCTGAAAACGTCCGATGGTCCTTGCTTGGCCTTCGTGCACGATTCACTTTTGCAACATTAAAAGGACATACCTTCTCACTATATTCGAGCATTCTGCACCATATAGCTACGGCAACGTTTACATCGGTAGATTGAGTATAGCTAAACAGTTTCTCACGATGGGAAAAACAGGAAAATCAATGCCTTTGCAATACTTAACACGCGCCTGAAGTAATATTGCAAAAGTGAGCCATACAGGAAAGCCAACCGGGATTTATGTACTTTTTAAAGTTCAGCCGTGTGTAAATGTTGCACACGAGTTTTCCTGCCCCCACCCCCCAGACGGTTTTGCTATGGGGCAAGATGACCTGATGGTTAGCATGACCGTCTCTTGTGCCAGAGGTCCCGGGTTCGAGCCCGACCTCAAGCCACCCCTGGCCTTTTCAGGAAGAAAAGCCTGGCCCCTGTGATGTCTTATGCTCATGTTGATTGTAGCATGTAAAAGATCCTAGGAATTTCCGATGGGATTTTCCTAGCAAAATTGCCTCTCTCTCCTGGCGCTATGGCTAAGGCTAGGTGCCGTCAAACAACAGACGATTTTGCTACATTTATTTTGCTACTTATGTAAATGCCGGGAAAGCTATTGCATGTGGGATCCACAAAAATAATGAGAGGGTGTGTCCTCACGAGTTTTGTATATCCCACATGAAGTAGTCTCTTTTCAGGTTAGCTGCAGCGCAAGGTACACATTTTCTGCCTTAGCAACAATTCACTCCAAGTATTCACTGCCCTTAACCTAAAGGCTTAAAGGTGGATGTTAACCATTGGAATGTAAAATTCTACCATGGCGCCACCCACCGTCCAGTACATCATTGACATTTACATATTGTTATACGGGACTAGGCCGTGTCAGTATGGCTTAGCGGTAGGACCTTGGCCTTTGATTTCAAAAGTCCCGGGTTCAATTCCCCGCTGAGGCAGTCTGACATATAAGTCCAAAAGGCAACGTAAATAGGTTTGCATCCGTATTTATTTACAGCTTGCTCATTGGTACCCAAGAACGCGCCAGATTTTAGGCTATGATAGTTTATGTAAGGTTAGTTAAGCATTATGTTATGCTCATTGCTGCCAAAACGTTTCTTGGCATACTCCTTCGCTTTATACCAAGACTTAACAATTGAATGGATAGTATATATGGTAGCACGGAACTGTGGTAAATTCGTCAGGGGTAGAAGAGTACGAATAAAATATTATTAGCCTATCACGCTTTGCAACCTAAATCAATGACTAATGAGTCATCGAACCTTGCAACCGTCTTTCAAAGGACTTTGTTTTACCTCTCTTTTCTCCACTCCCCTCCCAAACCCAGCTCAATTCCATGTAAGTAACTGATGGTCAGCTTCCTCTGTCCCAGCTAATTCTGGTTCAATGAAATTTTCTCGTTAAGGAAAAGTACTACAGAAATCCTCAACACAATTCAGCATCTTCCTAGCTTCAAATTCTCTCACTGGTGCGTCACCCTGGATACCGACTTTCTGAAGACCTCATGCAAAGCGCAGTACAAAGAAGCACAATGAACCATGCACTTTTTTTTTACCAGTAGGTCGATAGCATCCCTATCATATTTGGAACTCAAGTTACTTTCCAGTCAATCCCTCATTCATTACTCTTTGGCAATGGCAAACAATATTGACTGAACTGTATTCTTACCATGTAGAACTATGCACAGATAGCAGTTACTTTAACTAAGATGGTAGAAAACATTACTTACAAAATGAAACCAAACGAGATTTTCTGAAGAATAAAATACCAGTGGAATGCAAAGTTCCAGAGGGGGGTTCCAAGGATAAGAATGTTGATACCTTTCCAATGTATAAAAGAAATTGAACAGAACCCTACAACAGGGTTCAGAAACGGGCTCCAAGAACTTAAAGAATCAAGTAAACCAACACTTCGCCACTCGCCATTTCTGTGAAGAAAGTGGTGGCTACTAAGGTCGTCGGTAACGTCTAACTTTACAAATGGACCAAACAAGGTTTTGGGTACTCTTTTGCACGAGACGTTTGCAACGACAAAGTTTACACCACGAAGAAATATTTGCTGTATGTGAATATACAGCAACAGTATGTGATGTACCTTTAGTTTCCTTGCCCTCGCGTATAGAGGTTCGTGGCTTTTATTTCAGGAACAAAGATGACTAACTAGATGCCAGCCCCATCTGTGCAATTAAGCGGTCTGGACCTTAAACTACAATACGATTATGATTGAATGTCTTATGCCCTGAATGGGCCATTGGACTAAACTCCATAGCCTACATGTAGGAAGTTACTGTCGTCCTGCCCATATTTGGTTAAGGGAGAACAAGACATCCCAAGATGGGATGGGAGAAAAAATAACGTATGCATATATTCCCCACCTCCTCCCTCCAAAAAATAACCCAACCCACCAAAAATTGGTTGGTAGTAAATACCACTAGCCGTTTTGGTTTGATTTTGCCCCATACTGTCGCTAGCTGTTCCCGCTGCTAAACTAAATTAGCCAACACTGCCATCAATTAATATTATTATTGCTTTTTACGCACACTTCTCTTTGAGAACTGCTTTTCTCTTACATGAAGCGCTTTACCACTACACAAGTAAAAAACTAGCAGGTTCTCTTTCACAAAGTAAGAAGTTACTTCAAGCAAAAGCAAGTGGGAAAGGAGAAGCCTGGTAACTAGTTACTTGGTTTTGACCCTGCCATCAGTAACCACGTTACCAGGTAGCTTTTTGTATATAGCCTGTGCTGGCCTCCAGAACTGATGAATTTACTTACTGTATACCTGAAGGTATTTTTTTTTTTAATGTTTGGTCCAGTACATGGCAGTACCCCAACATTTTCTATTCTTTTTCTTTTCGAAGGAAACCAGAAATTGAAAAGTGGACTCAAGATTATGATGTGAGCAGTTTGGTGTCTTAAAAGTTTTAGTAGTGTGGGGTAGTGATGTATTTTGTGAGAAGTGTGGCGACCAACAGTTGGAATTGATAACCTAAAAATTTTCTTGACAAATCACAGCTGAACTGTGATCCAAAATGTTATTCAATACATGCTAGTCCACGCTATGTTCAACGAACTGAGGACTGAATTTTACAATAAATTGGCTTTCCTTAAAAGAATTGTACAACAATTGTGAAATGGTTCTGAACTGAAAATGTCCGAGAACAAGTCTGGATTTAAACTTACAGACGTAGGACAGCAGTCTACAGCCTTAAAAGTGTAAGGAGTTTTATTGACTCTACAGTAACATCAGAACCAAATCGCTTTGTCCTAACACACTCAGTTCACAAAGCAAGTGTTGGGAAGTAGAACTTACTGTAATACTGTTTAGAATTGTGGACTTAACTGAAGCAAAAGATAGATCAACAGCACGTTAACTACACGGCCGTGTCAATATGCTTAGCGGTAGCGCTTCGGCTTTTGGTCTCAAAGATCGAGGGTTCAATTCTCGCTCAGGCTGTCTGACATTTACGACCAAAAGGCAGCGTAAATAGGTTTGCATCTACAGCAATCGCCTCGAAGTATTTGAGAAGAATCCAGACTCCGCAGCAGTGAAGTGGTAATTTTACGGAAATATTCCAAGACTTGCAAATTAGGCATAGCCATCATAACATTCAAGGAACATTAATTTGTAGTATAACAAGAAATAAATACAGTTTTTTAAGTCAATGTCAATCCTAACATCTGTTCTCGGATGGCAAAGCACGCTTTCTTAAAGAAAACGGTATTTTGACTTACGGAGTATGAATTAGTGCACTTTCTTTTGTTATTTCTTGGAGACTTGATGGATTCTGGTAACCAGCAGAAGACAACTAGTTGATGACGAAGGATTGTGACGGTACCCTTGAGAGTGGGCGAGATGGACGTTTTCAAGAGGGATATTTCTAAATCCACACTGAAGCAATTCAAGGTCACAAATGCATAGGTCAAAGATTTCAAGCCGCCTCATTCTGGTAAGACTTGTCTTTGCTTATGATGGAGTTTTTCACTTATGAAGGACTCTTTTGCTCCTTTAGTTTTACCTCTTAAGAGAAAAAATCTTGCTGTTACTGAGGGGGATGGTTTTTCTCTTATGAAACGATACACGTTGGAAGAAACGTCTTGAGAGTGGACGACGTTAAGATATTAGCACAATGAAAAGAAAATTTATATTCTTCATTGCAATCCCCACATCGATGATCCCATTTTCCCAGAGAAGCAATAAAAAAGTGTACCAACACATTTACTTATCCAGTTTCTCAACAACCATTTTTTTTCTAAAGAAGAGTAAGACTGCATTAAGTGAAAAAATGCGTATAGGGTTCAAGTCCAGATAGGACTTCTCTTCTGAACTTTAAAATAGTTTGGACTTCGTTTCTACCCTCTTGGGCACAGATTTACATTCCTTCTTGCCCTGTAACCGCCATGTGCAGTTCTCAGTCAACACGTTGTCATCATTGCCGTTTCGTGAGATTAAAGTGTAGTTATACTAAGACATACACTACCACCCGCTTCTTCACGTGATCATGTGATTCAGCACCCCAAGTGATATACGAAATCATCAACAAACGAAGGAAACACCCACCAGTCTATATAGCAGAAACTTGGTAAGTGGAAATATCTTTTTAACCTACAATTTAGTCTTTCGTTTCATCTCGACTCGTACACATGCGATTTATTCCACTTACAGTCTTTTTCACCTGGATCCAGCATTTTTTTTTTGGGGGGGGGGGGGGGGGAATCGGACGTAGCAAGAAGACAGCCACACTTTGCCTTCACCAACGAACAAGTAAGCGTAAGAGGAAACGAGGCTCACGTGACGAATGCCAAAATTAAATCGTCACAAGCCGGAAATGGTAATGTGTCATTTATAACGTACGAAAGTAGATCCAACATCAGAGCGCGCAAAACGTGAATAAACCCTTGTGACTGTACTCAACATGGACTAAAGAAAAAAACTGATACAAATCTCGTTTAGAAACGTCCCTTTGAAACAAATTTCTGCCATTGTGTTTTTTGAGTTGAAAGCAGAAGAATAAGAATTTCAACAACGAACTTTGAAACTCCTAGTCTAGAACGATGCATGTGCTGCATTGTAGAATTAATAAGTTTTGATTACACCTAAAGTGACTGGCTATAATAAATAAGTAATTTTTTTTAATGAGAACTTGTTTTGACTTGAGTTGGACCACTGCACCTCCTAGAAGAACTAATTGGTCATGGGCTCCATCAGCGGCTGGAACCAATTAACCAAAATTTCAACCACACTCTGGTAATAAAGAACAGTCATGTGAAAGCATTGGTAAGTACGACAGTTGCTGACTCCCTGCCAAACCGAACAGGAGCAGAGGTAAATTTGGAATGGACTGTTAACAGGACAGGGGTTGCAAAATCAATACACACCGATTTTGCAACCCCAAACACGAGTTTTCTTTATCGAAATCCCACTAAATATCCTGGTTTTTCAAATACATTATGGCATCATGGGACGGAGGAACTGCAGGACACACCAATGCTCTCCTGCAGTTCCACCCCATACCTTGTACTACACAAGCAGTGATAGTTTGTGGGATTTAGGACAGGACAAACTCATTGGGGTTTACAAAATCAGACAATGAGTATTGAAGTTGTACACTACACTGTTTTTCAGTCTTAGAGGCCTTCATAATGCCATCCAATACCTTTTCTGAGGAGCGAATATTTAAACTTACTCTAGTACGACAACTTTCTCCAATATTAGTCGCCACTCGCCTAACGGTACGGGGAAATTTGGTAGTTGGTGACTTTGATGACAGCAGTAGCAACTCTGAATTGTGAGAACGGTAATCTAGGAACGAACGGTGTTTAAAACTGTAAGGGTGGTAATCTAGTAATGAACAATTTGTGAAATTATGTTCAAAATTATGAGGACTAGGCCCTAACTGATTAACCTTTCATCTTCCTCATGGCGAGTAAAATGCAGACATTGGCCAACGAAATTTTTAATATCTACTGGCCACATGGCGAGTGCTGCCCAATTCATAGTCGTGAAACACACTATGATTTGGTGGTCAGTCGGACCCACAATTACTTTATAACCATGTATTCTTGCATGGATTTTCGTTGTTAGGATGGAGATCACGAATAACAAGCCTTGGACCAACTATAATTTTACAGCTTTGAGCGCAGCACATGTAGAGGATTTAAAAAATCTTCTAAAACCTCTTGATTTCCCCCAGTGTGCATTATCCTAACAGGTCATTTTTAGTAGCCTAGAAGCATTCTGACATGCTACTGGAACGGTACCTCTGAGTCGGAACCTCAGTACTTTTGTTGGTTTTCGGACCCAGAGATTATGATTAACAAGGATACAAGGGATCTTTGCAACTGCGACGTTAGAGGCGAAATTCTTGGAACGTTGCAAGATGAAGTACTGCGAAAGGCTCATTTGCCAAGAGTGTTTTCATTAATCAAGAAAGTAAGTTAGAGGTTTGAGGGCAATCAGATACCGCCCTAGTTTTAATCTTAACAATATTTTTGCAGGTCCTATTAGCACTTTACGGTACCACTTCGACTCATTCTGCAATTTTTATCCAAAATCTTTCTACACTTCGTCAGGTGTTCTAGGCTTCCACCAGGTCCACATCCACTAATGTTACATGGAATGACCAACTACTTTTTCTCACCCCCATATAGTATTTGGATAATTTCTGAATAGCACTAATACTTGAGGTTTAATAATAATAATAATATAATAATATATAGAGACGATGCTCGAGGCATCCACCCACCCAAATTCCCAAATTAGACCCAAATAAAAAACTTGTTTAAAAAAAAATTATCCAAATAGGCTTTTGAACATTTCAAATGCAATAAAGAGGCTGAATAAAAGTTCTGACATGACTCCACCAGGAACCCCCAACAGATTTTTCCAGGACCCCACCCCACTTTTAATTACACTTCCTTTGCTCCTCCACCCACACCAAGACTGCTAGGTGCCGCGGCTGGTTTTTTTATTTTTTTTTTTATAGTTCTCTCTCTTTTTGAAAGCTTTTTTGAAAGAATTGTTTGAAAAATTCAACTCGAAAACTTATTAAACAAAATTCAACATATTTAGTACTTCAGCAAATATGATTTATGCGGAGGTGAGACATACGAGGAAAGACTACGGTTTTCCTTTTAAACCTTTTTTTTTAATTATAACGGCAGGAATAATTTCGAGGGAGGGGCACAAAATCAAAAAGGACTCAAGAGAGGTGAGGGAGAACAGGAAATTGTATATATATATACTGTATTTTTTTTAAATATACCATTGGCAAACCACATTTTCTGAATACAAGTTCGTAATGACCAAAACAAGATTTGCTCGGGTGGGGCGTGGGCGTCATTTTGTTACATACAAATTAGTTAAGGGGCGATGCGGTGGGGGGCAGTCAGGGGCCGAAAATAGAATGCAGCATTAAAAAAAACCAATCAACCACAGCCGACCTGAACGCGCTCAACATTGATAAACCACATTACAGAACGTTATTGTAGGTCTAGGCTTCCCAAATTTTACGTACATGAGCCACACTTTTTAAAATTGCATAAAAGAGTTTTATTAATTTATCAAGATCAACAGCATAAATTAAAGAAAGAAAAACGATGGGACCAAAACACTGAGGGGAGGGAGGGAGAAAACACTGAGGGGAGGGAGGGAGGGGATCAGCCGATTTCTGTAACCTTTTAATTTGTTCAAGTTTTAATTTTTTTTTGGCCCAATTTAGTGGTGGGGGAGGAGGGCGATACGGGTTCATACCCTCTTGCCTTGGGCCCCTTGCAGTCGTGTACCACGATTACTGTAGCTGTAACCATTACAGGGGTAGCAACACAACCCACATGAATTAACAGAGAGGAGTCACAGTCCATCAAAAATAATTATCCTATTGTTAAAAGCAAAACAAGTTGGGCCTAGAGGCAATAACAAAACAAATGTACTGTAGGCTATGCTTTAGCCCAACGATTTTTTTTGTTCCGGCAAAAATATTCTGGAACTACGCGTAAATAAACTGTAGCCTAGGACCTCTGCTCCAACCCCCACCCACTCCC
Organism: Lithobius niger; assembly: GCA_023313725.1. NCBI lineage: Eukaryota > Metazoa > Arthropoda > Chilopoda > Lithobiomorpha > Lithobiidae > Lithobius > Lithobius niger. Next base: position 45,604 of record JAHWFP010226457.1, read on the forward strand.
TCCCCGATCTACTCACAAACATCCTGCCGACCCTCAGGCAACCTCGTACTTTATCTTCAGTTAAGTCAAGCTCCAGCACGATTACGTCACTTAGAAAACAATACGACAACACCTCAAATACAAGGCTTTAAAAACTACACAGCAGTTTTGTACTTTTAAGTCTTACCTCTGGACATCGATCTGATTGACGATCAAGGTTAGTTTACAGTCGGTACGACGCACAAGCTCGCCAGATCAATCGATTGAGTATCGACACACACTCACACACATGTACACACACACACAAAAAAAAGTTGTCCAACGTGTAGCCCAACTTCGGCGGGCGCCAATCGAACTAATTTTCTAGCCTCCACTGTTTTTCACAAAACTGCACACAGTTGGCTAATTTCTTTGCCAGGCACCCAGCTTGTTGTTCAGGAATGGCTCCCACAAACCCATACCCAGCCTCACAAACTGCAGACAGGCCTGTTATCAATCAAATTGTTCAGCTGCTAGCACTTTTGCCACGCCCTATTGGCGGGGCTTCCGCCCTAGCGGCCCCGTGACGTAGCCTCAGAGACAGGCGCGTAAAAATTTGGTCAGAAAATCGCCTATTCGCTGAGCAAATAGCAACGCCCACCGAGGAGGCGGGGCTTACAAGTTTGACAGTAATTTACTGGCTAGAACCGGCATCAAGGCTCCAAGTAATCAGCTACACAGGGAGCTAACGCTAGTGAGATTACGTATGGAAATGAAACAGGCTTCCTGTTCGTGCAAGTTATTTTTTTTTTCCTTCTCTCTTTTTTTTTTTTAACGAGGTAGAATTTCCGCCTGAACTATCGGGAGAGAGAAAATAGTAGGGGCACTGATGTTGAGCCCTGGCGTACAAATGATTGCGCTAGCCTTCGTTCGTCTAACTATTTACGCTGATCATGAAACAACTAGTAAACAACAAAGATGGACCTACGAAAAAAAAAACTCGTTTTTCAAGTCTAAACCGCAGATATATGAGGGCGAAGACCTCAAGCCAAAAAAATAAAATTACGAAAACAAGAGGACTAAAATTTATGGGTATCACGAATTGTTAAGTTGACCTGTAGGATACAGTTCACGTTTGATACAGGCGTTGCCAAACCAGGGCGCCCAAACACAAGAGCTCATATACTCGTCCATGCAAGTCCTGTACGACAATCGTGATAATATTAAAAAAAAAAAAAAAACCAGTTCTTTCTGTACTGAATTAGTAAACATTGTGTAAACTTCACACAATCTGTAAAAAAAATTAATAAGGTCTCTAAAATTGCTTTGGGGATGTCACAGCCTTTTAATTATTGGCTTAAAATTTTTTTTTTAATAAATAAATAAAAACTGTGGGAGGAAGGGGAGGTACCCGCAAGCGATTACTCCTAGGACACATTAATCCATAACCTGAATGTGTAAACGCACGGATGCAGATAGTGAAAATGTTATCAAAAAGATAATTCCCGTCGTCTTTAAACCACACCTACATTCACGCTAGCCTACATATCGTAATTACAATGTGGTCAAAGCCCACAACACTGATGGCGAAGGCACAATGGTTTTCTTATCCTTCCCCCTTCTCCGGGTAAAGCTTCGGTCAAGCGTTCACGCTTGGGATTGGTTGCGGCTGGCATTGGAGTCGTCGCGCCAGGCCTAACTACTCAATAAGCAACCCTCCCGTTTAAGTTTGCTCTCCAAATCCAGGCGTAAACAACTGACTATTTTTTCCCCACAATCGGACACTACAGCGATATTGGTAAGACCACGCAACATTAGTTAGGGAAGAAATTTGTAATTACTAACCTCTTCGTTTTTCCCACGTACGTAAAAAGTTTCGCTAAATCCAATACCGTTTCCCCATGAAGACGCCAGCCATGTCGTGGCCTCTGTGTAACGATCTACGCCATTGGTCGACTGCTTTGGCACGTCACATTTGTGTTTGTCGGGAGAGTTCAATGCGAGGGGTGAATCGCAGATGGCAGGCCACGACGAGGCAGCCATAGAAATTCTCGTGTTACCATAGGCTAAGGGCTCGCTGAACCCCAGCTCGTTTTAGCCAGTCCAAGTCGTAAATGGCCTGAAATTATGTCGTTTTCCTCGTGTGAACGTGTAGATAGATCACTCGCATTGAAATAAATGACAAACCTTTTATTTTCCGGAACGTGTTCTCGCATCAAGTGGGCTATGGTTGTTGCGTAGGTGCAGGTCATTATTTTTTCTCCGGGAATGGCGATAAGCCCGGTGGGGGTTTGGAAGGGGTTGGTGGGGGGGAAGGGAGGGAGGGGCGTTAAATGTTGCGGATTCTTTGATGTCTGCCCTCAGGAAAATTATTAATGATACTGACTGAATGTTGGCTTCACTGCTAAGAAACTTGTTCTGACGCGTACCATAAAAAAAATCTGTCTTGTGTCAAGACCTCTGTACAGTACGTTCAACATGGTGGCGATCTCCTGAAAATTGGCCCGTTCGTTGCAGGGAAGAGCATGGCCAATCACCTAGCCACCAATCTTCCAAAAAAAAAAAAAATGTCCCCATGTCAACATGATTCGTCGACATTTTACGCCAGACATCCCCCCTCCCCCCCACCACAGGTATATGGTTAACGTTGCCCCTGTCTTGTGGCATTTCGTAGAAATCAGTCATCATGAACTATTTCAATAGGCCTTCGAAGCATAGGGAAAATTCCCCCTTTCCAGTATGGCCAGTATGGCCCTGCAAACCCCGCCCCCTCCCCCCCTCCTCCTCAGACGCTTTCTCCCCAGTTACTATCCGTAGGGAAAAATACTGAAAGTAAAAAGAGTTTAATCGTTCGTATTTACGAGGCTATTATTTTATTTCAAATGCAAGATATGGATCCTACCAATTTCCATTCACTGCATGAAACTCACTGACAATAATAATGAAATTTAGGCACTTTTTTCAATAATAACACCACCACCACCCCCCCCCCCCCCAAGCAAATAAAAAAAAGAGTTGTAAGTTGGTTCCCTGCATTAAAATGGTTCCCTATCCGGTGACATTCGAGGCATAGCAACTAACCTGACATAACATAGTCTACTAATAACACCACCACTGCCACAGAATTAACACTTTTTATTTTGTTTTTCTCCCTGAATTTTTGCTAAAATCGAAAAAGAAAACACAAGTATAACTTTTAATGCACATGTACGTAGGCTATAACGTTTTAATGAAAATAAACAAATTGCTTTTTTTCTATTGTGGAAAGTGTCCGGGGACAAAGTCGAGGGGGGGGGGGGGGTGTCCGAATACCGTCTGCTCCCCTTCTCCCGAAAATTCTGAGGCGTGAATTTCTGCTCAAATGGCTAGGAGGTATTTTTCACTCGGGGGCCCATATTCATAGTTTCCCAGTAAACTTGAATCATACAAAAACTTCATGAGGACAAAGGTACTACTTGTCAAGTTTCCGCATTATAAAGTAGTGAAATCGTTTGTGGTCCGAACCGTGATCACTCAAGCTTAGCTGACAATCACCAAGGTATATCAGTTAAGGTTGAATGATCAGGCTTGACACAAAAAAACTTGGCGGCAGCCGTTTTGGTTCTGATATCACTACTTTATATGGTGATGTTAAGCTTGAGAACGTGGCTGGTGAAGAGTCAAGCTGCCGTTGGGAATCTGGCGAGGAATCTATATAGTATATAATTACACAAAATCCGCAAGGCAGCCAGCAGCAGCAGCAAGCAGGACATACGAAGCAGTCATCTGCATCTGCAGCGCCCAGAACGCAACGTCCAGCAGCGCGAACATACGATGCCATCTACCGACCGAACGGCAACTTAATGAGGGGGGGGGGGGCGTGAGACGACGCGGAATGAGCGAGCGACTCCGCTAGTCTGTAATAATCGTTGTGACTGCCCACCCAAATAATAATGCCCCCGCCCGGTCAGTTTATTTTGGCTTCGCCACTGGTTCGTTGGCATTCCCATCTACCAACGATCTGATTGCTATAGTCTGGTCCACATTATGTTTGAAGTAAGTGACTGTATAACGCCACGTTGTCTTCCACTACGAGTGCAAAAACATGTAAACAGTACCTTTGTAGCGTCTACAAGAGTGTGGTATTCACGTGTTTTTTTACACTGGTAATGCAAGGAAACGTGACGTCACACAGTCCGTTTCTTGCTAACATAATGTGGAACAGACTATAATAATAAAAAAAAATGGGCTAACAAACGACGGCGACGCTTGAGAAACTGGCTAGGGGCAGGGCCGGATTAAGGCAGGGACGTTAGGGACATTTGTCATTTATCCCTGGCCCCGAATTTCTGAGGGGCCTCCGGCCCTGTAGAAAGCTTTTTCAGCAAAACAAAATCTCTCGTAATGTTTGACAATCTAAACTAAACAAAAAAAAGGGTGGGGGGGGGGGG
>JAHWFP010226458.1:0-23003 GCA_023313725.1 Lithobius niger
CGGGAAGAAGTAAGACGGTATATCTAGTTAACTTTCTAATCTATGGTACGAGTGTGTTAGCGATATTTTCCGGCACCTGGGACTTGTGAAATCGACCTACGACCCTTGTGTCTGGTGACAACTTGATATATCTTTGTTTATTTGTTGATGACAAATTAATAAGTCTTAAAAATGACCGTATTTACCAATCATTTCTTGTTAGCCTAAAAGAGCATTTGGAGATTGTCGAGGTTACTGACCAAAAATACATCGGCTATGAAATTGAGTACACTAACAGGTATATTACTTTGAGTAATTCAAAGTACATTACTAACAAATTGAAATATTTTGGGTTATCAGAAGCTAATCCCGTTCGGACAGTATACGCAACATTAAAGGTACTGGAGGATTGTCCTGAATCACAACCTGTGAACAAAACAACGTACCTTGAAATGTTGGGGTCTTTAATGTTTCTGGGCATCCAAAGTCGACCAGATAATTTATTCAATGTGGTCCAGCTGGCTAGGAAGTCCTCTAATCCGAAGTTAGCCCACTTAATGGCATTGAAGCGAATTTGGCGTTATTTGAAGGGTACAAAAGATTATAAATTACACTACGATGCTGCAAAAATTGGCCCATTACAGGCTTTTGCTAATGCGTCGTGGGATTCCGTATCCGGAAGTAAGGGAGTGGCAAGTTATTTAATTAGTATTGGAAACTTGCCCTTAGCTTGGTCTAGTAAAACTCAAAACCTTGTTGCCCATTCCAGCTGTGAAGCTGAAGTAACTGCACTTTCAGACACACTAAAAGAATTGTTCGTCTTAAGAGGTTTACTTTTTGAGTTAAGCCCTTCAGAATTGTTTTACCCCATTAATTTACATACTGACTCTAAATCCGGAATAAATCTCATAACAAATTGTGGTAGTGCTCAGTCTAGGCACTATTCGCGGAAAGTGAATTTTGTGCAGGATGAAGCAGAGAAAAATAACATTCGTTTAGTTTTCTGCCCAACGGATGAAATGCCTGCAGACCCCCTTACCAAAAATGTATCGGGTAAAAAGTTGACGAGTGTGATGAATGCCGCTTTTTGCGTGAAGTAGTTTTTCAATTTTGGTGAAACAAAAATGTTAAGACCGCTCTATGGTGCGTTTCGCTTAGGGTGTTGGAGGTCGAGGCATTTAAATTGTTTCTACCGTTTTAAAAATTGTTTAAATCGTTTTTATTTCAGGTGTTAATGTGCCTGCTTTAACACTGTTTTCCTTCGTGAAAATGGTAAACATCTTTATGGCTGCGTTTATTTGTTAGCAGTTGTATTTGTTTTTGCGTACAAATTTAGGTTATGCATTTTTTAGCTGGTTGTTGATAAGTCGACTAATTGGGTATTATGTTAGTTATGCCCGGGGAATGTTGGTGATATTATTGTTGGGTAACTAACATTACAATGTATGACCATTGTTATCGAGTCACAAACTGGTTCGTGCTCTTTTGTTGTATGCTGGGTCTCTTGTCGTTTTTTGGAGGTGAAACGTGGGTAAGCAACTCTTGCTAAACCCAGGCCTCACGAAATAAACCATCTAAGCCATTTTCATGCTGTCTTCTTCCTCTGTGGATTTTCACACCCCTGCAAAATAAGAGAACTAATTTACAAAAAACTAAAAAATCAATATGGGAAGTTGATGAATTAACTAAAAAATAATAATAAAAAATAAATCGATGAAGAAATTATAAAAGCATTTAATGGCTAATGTTTGGAAGGTGTTGTAAATGAATTTAATACAAATTCTTCAAATCAAGTGACAAAGTTAAGAACAATAAACAACTATGAACATGAAATATATAAAAAAGGTACTTTCCCAAAGGAAGTAATAAAAAAAAAGAATTAATAATGTGAAACTAACAAAACCAACAAAGTACTTGGAAGAGGCAACTGAGAATGAAATAATACATATTATAACACAATTAAATAACGCTCATGCTACCGATTTAGACAAAATAAAAACTGACCATATAACAAAATCAAAAGAAAATACTGCGAAAGTGATATTTAAGTTAATAAATGCAATGATAAAACACGAAGTTTGGCCTGAACAGTTAAAAACTCATATCATAAGACCAGTATATAAAAAAAAGAAATAAAAAGGATTTAAACAACAATCGGCCTATTGTTCTGTTGCTTGTAATTGATAAAATCCACCCAAAAACATAACTGGTAGAAAAACCCGCCAAGTTTCCAAAAACGGTCGGCCTTTAAAGGTAGTGATATCATTACACCAGGGAAAGGCCGCCAAGGTTAATCCTATTAGCCAAGTTAATCGCACATACTAATAGTTCGAAAATTAAATGAAAACTAGAAGATTGCTACTAGCGGTAGCAATCTTCAAGTTTTCATTGACCGTCCAAAGTATTATTCGGTGCAATTAACTTGGCTAATAGGATTAACCTTGGCGGCCTTTCCCTGGTGGAATGATATCACTACCTTCAAAGGCCGACCGTTTTTGGAAACTTGGCGGGTTTTTATACCAGTTATGGTTTTGGATGGATATCACAACTTTCATAGGACTGTGAACGTATATAAGGTTACACCGTCTGTTTAAGATGCATCAATCCCATTTTTCGCTCACTCAATCAGCGCATCCCCTTCAGTTGTTTTGTTTATCCCTGCAACTTCCCCTTAATTTTTAAAGATTTCGTTCACATTTAGTCATGCAGAAACCCCCGAAGGTCGCTGTTACTAAAACAGCAGCACGCGAAGCATTTTTTTGGGGTTATTAACAAAAACCCTTTAGCTCGTGTATGCTCGTATTGTTGCGTAACCATCATCTAACGTGCATTCGTTTATTCTTACGCTATCCACGGCAACGTTAATGTTTCTTTATTTTGTCCTTCGTTACAGTTCAGTTTTTAGTTCGTCCAAGCTTTTAGAATAAATCTAAGGACCAGTCTTGATTGTTCAAGCCATTGTTGCTTAAAATCTTTGGTTGGAACTTGGAAAAGAAACGAAATTTAAATACGCCAGCGGCGAATTTCAAAATCCTCCCACGCATTTGTCCTGACCCCTACAACCCCCAAATAAACAAAAGGACCATCCTCAGATCACCATGCATCAGTGTGCAAAAGTTCAGGTACGTAGGCCTTCTCAATTTTGCGCTAGCCATAAGCAAAAAGTCTATGGGATTTAACATGGGAAAAATCTTATTAGCTAGCTAGCTAACTAGCTAGCTAGACAGTAACATAAAAACAACGTTATTGACGCATCTTTTTCGCTATGATTGGTGGACACTCATCTTTTAAATTTTAGTTTTTCTTAGTCCCCTAACCTTCCTCTTAAATTTTCCACAGTTTGAAACATTTCTGTCGCATTGGGATTTATCCTCAACATGCCAAAATATGCTTTTAGTCGCTTACAGTTAACAGACACATGTCTGCTATTGAGCCGCCTTTTTATCATTAACAATCAGTTTTAACAATCGGATGTCTACAATGGGATGATCTACTGTTACTTGGCGGCGACACACTAGCGTGTGTCTAGATCTTGGAAAAAGTTTTTGTTAATAAAATATGGAATTTTTTGATAAATGTAAAAATTTAACATCATCACAATTTGGATACAGAAAAAAAATGGCCATAAATGATTTATTGTCGGAAATTAATGATCTTATAACAACAAGATTAAATGATGGAAAATATATTGGAATTGTTTTAATAGATTTGCAAAAGGCTTTTGACACTTTCGATAAGAAAATTTTATTAAGGAAATGTTATAATTTAGGCTTAAGAGGAAAAATTTAGAATTTAATAAAAATCTATTTACAGGATAAAAAAACTGATGTTCAAGTAAAAGAAAGAATCAGCTACTCGATTTTAAGTAAATATGGAGTACCTCAAGGCTCAGTACTCGGACCTCTTTTTTTTACTTAATTTACACAAATGATATTGCAGAAATTATAGAGAATCCAACATTTTTATGTTTGCTGATGATACAGCGTTAATATCTATAATGATAGAAATGATAGAAAATTTGCAACATGACTTTAATGTAATAAACGATTACTACATAAAAAATGAACTATTTATAAGTAAAGAAAAAACAATACAAATGGATATTACTGTTCCTAAAATGAAAATAAAAAATAAAAAAAATGGATTATAAAACATTATGGAAATTGCAAGAACTTAAAATATGGAAATCAAGTTTTTTCTTTAGTGATAAATATGTTAAATTAAAAAAAAAAACATACAATGAAATATTTAGGAATGAAAATTGATAAAAACTGGTCTTTTAAAAATCATATAATAGAAACAATAAAAAAATTACGGAGATTATGCCAAAAGTCGGTATTTATGGAGTTTAGGCGAACCACGAAAAATCGATCAATTTTGATACGTACCGACCTAAATCTTCATCCTCTTCTCATTTCACGTTACAAAAATGGGGGAAATGTTTTTTTGGTTATGTAAACACGTTTTTTAGATCTCCAAACACGTTTCTTAACCACGTAACACGGTGGGCCTGGCCGCGCAAAGCGTTGGCCATGTTCCGGGATTCAGAGTAGCACGAAAAGTTGGCATCGCGAAAACGGAAAGTAATGTTCCAAACTATGCTGTCTGCGTTTTTGTTATTTTTTTAGGTTAGGTAGGTTAGCTTAGGTTAGGTAGGTTAGGTTAGGTTTGTTAGGTTAGGTTAGGTAATTTCCGTCTCCTTTCATTGCGATGCAAATCAGGTTTTCTCGTTACTGTCTCCTGTGATATGGCCGTCGCTTCAACACGATCGTAACTATCGTTTTACGTGTTTTCAATGTTTTTTTTCACACCTTAAAACACGTTTCCTCCCGTTTTTTTAATGTGGTTTGGAAAGAGAATGATGATATGCGTCGATTAGTAAAAAAAATGAGTGATTTGGAGTGGTTCGCTTAAACTCCATAATTACCAAAAAGTCTGTAAATTAAGAGAAATTTTAAATTAGAAACGGAAGAAAATAGTTTTTGATACGTGGGTATCAAGTGTAATTAGATATGGTATTGAAATATATGGACATGCACCAGAATACTTATTGGAAATTTGCAGAAAATACAAAACAAATTAATAAAAATTTTGTTTGGGAATAAAAATAATGAAGTACAAGCAGAAACACTTTTAAACAAAATAAAATTATAAAAATAAGACAAATTAAAACTTTAGTTATATTAATAAAGTATTATTTCGATAATAGATTTAAAATAAGATCTTCCAGTTTAAGCAAAGCAAGAACTATAAAAGATAGTTTTAAATTACCGGCTTGGAAAAATTTATACGGTAAAAGCAAACGAGAATATTTGATACCTAACATTTTTAATGATATTCCAAACATATTATTAAGTTGTGTAAATAAACAACAATTTAAATTACGAATCCAAGACTGTTTACTTAACAATTAAAAAATAATACTATTTAAAGCTTTTGTAAATAACGTTAAAATTGTTTACAATTTACTTCTGTTATGTAATGTTGAATGTTTGAATTGGCAATATTTGTAATTATTATTCTAATATGTATTAAAATCGATTACACTGTGATTACACTATTTTTTTTTATTTTTTTTCTTACTTTTATAACTTTGTCTTGAAAATCACACAAACTGTTGTATAAACAGTTTCGAGGGTTACTACTGTATCTAATTGAAATAAAATTATTATTATTATTATTAGAGATTAGAGATCGCATTGATTCTAAATCAAAAAAGATACTTTATGAAGCTTGGATTATCTCAAAAGTTAGATATGCTTGCACCATCTTTGGATCTACAACCAACAATCTAATTGAAAGACTGCAAAAGACTAAACAAAGCTGTAAAAGCACTGTTCAGAAAACACAATGATAAAAAAAACTGCTGGACTATATCGTTTTAACAAACTGTTCACTTTTAAACTTCTTTTCAAATTTAGTAGTATTACCAAATACTACTTTAATTCAACCCATAAATTACACCTTGTACGTGCACCACGTGTCCAAAATGCTTGGCTCCACATTCCAAAATGGAGAAATTGTTATAGAAAAAGAACAAATCAATACATTATTCCAGAAGTATTTAATACCATACCCGCCTAACTAAGAGACATCAAGGACTAAAACGAAATGCAAAAAAATTTAAACAATGGATCCAGAAGGTGTATGAATGAGTTATAGAATTTATTCTTTAATTCCATCTTGAAAAATCATGATATAAAAAAGTTGTAAAACCAATTGAAAGCTTGAACTTATGAAAACCACAACCAATTATGAATGATGTCAAAAAAAAGTTGTACTTTTCTTAACTGCAAAACCTATGGATATTTATGTTAAATGTTTGTATATGTAAATGTATCGGTGCACATACAAGCTCCTGAGCTTCGTGCCTGTCCTATACTGATTAAACATTATTATTATTATTATTAATACAAAGGGAGTGGCTGGAAAATGAAAAAATGGAAGATGTAGTAAAAAGGAGGCAGAAAATTTAAAAGTAAGAAGCTACAGACTGGAATACATAGAGGTAGCCCACCGTATACAAAAAAAACACAAATAAAGCTAGTACGATTATTATCCAATTTAAGTACATGGAACACAGATACGAATGGGTGCAGAATAGAAAGATAGTTGTGACAAATGACGACTTGTTCCGAAACGGAAATAGACAGCGAATCTACATGAATGAAAATATGAGTCCCTATTACAAAAGATTACGCTAAAGGTAATGATACAAATTTGTTTCATTTTACAACGGAAAAGTGCTAATGTGAAAAAATAAAAATGTGCAGAGGTAAAGTCTGTTTGCTCCAAACTAGACTTAGTGTAAGTACCATGTAAGACAGAATTCGTAAACAATGTCTACATTGATTTTGATCAATTAAGGGATTTATTTGTAAAAAAAAAAAAAGAAAACTGTGGTGCGCAAGATATTAAAGTAATGCATGTAAGCTTAAGAAGTGTCAGAAAAAATTGGGAACAATTACAACGTTTTATTACAAAATGAAACATAAAATGGAATATTATTGTTTCAACTGAGATATATAAAAAAAGAAGAAAGTTAAATTTATAACACGCGGGGATATAAAAAGGAAGTATTTTGTAGGGAAAATACTAAACGAGGAGGAATTATGTTCAATATTATTTTTTTTAAATAAAAATTGATAAAAATGATGCTATTGAGTTAAGATATGCATATTAAAAGAGTATGTTTTGCATTATAGCAGTTTACAGAAAACCTGACACAAATAAAATTAATGTTATCAACAAACTTAAAAAAAATTATTTAAAAACATTGGAAAGGATAAACATACAAATATTTTGTTCTTGGGGGGTATAAATATTGACATTTTAATGTCTGATATTGAAGAAAAGGACAAATTTGAACAAAAAAACACAAATAAATACGAAAATACTTTCGCAAAGCTATGAATGGAAAAACAAATTGATTCACCGACAAGAGTTGAAATAGTAAAAAAAAGGTCTAAATCAATACTACATACAAAATTGCATACAATACTACACACAAAACTAGACAAGTGGCAAAGTGAAGGGGCAACTATAGAAATAAAAATTGCAATATGTAGGCTATATAAAGAGGAAAATAGACAAATTATTAAAATTTTAAAGGAACATAATGCAAATCCTGAAAATTCTCAAATTAAAGGAAATGTAAAAATAAAATACAATGATAATAATATTGTAAAATAATTAAACGAAATTGACAGGAATATTTTACTAAATACAAAAACAGTCAATGAAATGTATGAAAAATTGATTCTACAATAAAAAGTATATATGAAAAAAAACTAACATAAATAAAAATAACACTACAAATCAGGAAAGGAAAACGTGGATAACACAGCAAGCAATAAATCTAATAAACGAAAAAATAAGTTATGGCAGAAAATCAAAAATGGCTCTGTTATTGAGCATAGCGTAAAAGAACAATATAAAGAATTAAAAAGAAAAGTAAATATGTTGATGTCTAGAGGTCACTGAACAGCCGGATCCCAGTTTCTAGTCCAACATGTTTATTCAACATCTATATGAGAGGCCTTGGCTTAGCTGAGAAGCTTACCGGCGTTTCACCCCATTGCCAACATCCATAAAAAAGAAGTACAATACCAACAATTCACTCTACGCATGCATATTCAGACAACAATAACAGGTTACTGAAGTCAAATCCCCAACATTCCTCGTTTATAACCGATAAATGTTGTCTTACAAAAAAACATCAGTATCATATTCACCAATAAGCCTACAGAACATTCAATACACCTCTACACGTTTAAGTTGAACAAAAACATTAATGCCATATAGCATTATTATCATCATACTCTATAAAAAAAACAAAATCTAATTTTAGATCGTAGGAGCTTAAATATACAACCGTTCAATACCCCCTACAGAAACGTACTTGGAGGCGGTAATACTTTAGCTCCATCACAAAACTCAGAACAAAATAACTCATTCTAGACTAAAATATCTAGACATGACCTCTGTAAGTCTCAATCCAGTTACATTTTTCGTCAAGGGGTCGGCAGGCATCTCACCAGTAAGACAAAATAACAGTTGGACATTAGTCTTCACTACCTCATCCCGCACAAAATTGATCTTCCGAAGATAGTGGCGAGAATGTGCACTTCCTCCATTAGTAATCAAGTCAATTCCAGACTTTGAGTCAGTATAGATAGGTATAGGATACGACAAATAGGCAGGGCTTAATTCTGACAACAGTCCACGCAGAGACATCAATTCCTTAACAAGATCTGACATTGCACTAACCTCAGCTTCGCAGCTAGAATGTGCTACGAGCGGCTGTGTTTTACTGAACCATTATATTGGTAAATTTCCCAGACAGAATTAACAAGCCTGACACACCCTTTCTGCTAGGCACAGAATCCCACAACGCATCGCAATAGGCCCGTAACGAGCCCATTTTCCTGACGTCATAATGTAACTTAGGGCTTTTGGTACCTTTCAAATATCTCCAAATTCGTTTCAGAGCAATTAAATGGGGTACCCTGGGACTGGTCGAACGCCTGGCAAGTTGCACTACATATACAGAATGTCAGGGCGGGTCTGCATTCCAAGAAACATCAACGACCCCAGCATTTCCAAATAGTTAGTTTTGTTAACTTCTTGTGAGTCTTTACATTCATCCAATATTTTCAGAGTGGCTAAAACTGTCTTTACCAGGTTTGCATGCGCTAATCCAAAATATTTAAGTTTGTTATCAATATATTTACTATTTGACAAACTAATATAATCTTTTGTATATTCTATTTCATAACCTATTTAATCTACAATTTCCAAATGTTTATGCAAATTTGAAAGGAAAATGTTATACATACTTTCATGCTTTACACTGATTAGTTTGTCATCAACAAATAAGCAGAAAAAGAGGCATGAATCACCGGACTTCTGAATGAAAACACATGGATCATAAGTTGATTTGACCAAACCAATGCGTCGTAGAACTTCACTAATACATTCGTACCAGTTCCATCCACTTTCACTGAGCCCGTAGATGGATTTGTCCAATAAGCATACAAGTTGCTGCCCATTCTCCCCTGTCTGTTCGTAGCCTTGTGATTGCGAAAGGTATACGGTGCGAGAGACTCGCCCAAAAAGGTAAGCAGTCACTGTGTCCAGGTAGCGGATCTGATGTTGGAGTTGAATACTAAGAGCAAGGACAAGCCGAACAGAAGAGTTCCGAACGGTAGGTGAATAGAAAGAGAGGTAATCAATTTTTATCTTTTTATTCCAGGCTGCTGCCACTAGTCTGGCCTTGAATTTACGTAAAGAACCGTCGGGGTTTAATTTACGATTGTAAATCCACTTGGCAATAACTTTGCAATTGTGTGGTTTCGGTACAGCCTGGACGAACTAAAAAATGAACTGTAACAAAGGACAAAATAAAGAAACATTAACGTTGCCGTGGATAGCGTAATAAATAAACGAATGCACGTTAGATGATGGTTACGTAACAATACGAGCATACACGAGCTAAAGGGTTTTTGTTAATAACCCAAAAAAAATTCTTCGCGTGCTGCTGTTTTAGTAACAGCGACCTTCGGGGGTTTCTGCATGACTAAATGTGAACGAAATCTTTAAAAATTAAGGGGAAGTTGCAGGGATAAACAAAACAACTGAAGGGGATGCGCTGATTGAGTGAGCGAAGCGAACGAAATCACCGATTGTTAGTGTGTGCAAAAATGGGATTGAAGCATCTTAAACAGACGGTGTAACCTTATATACGTTCACAGTAATATGAAAGTTGTGATATCCATCCAAAACCATAACTGGTAGAAAAACCCGCCAAGTTTCCAAAAACGGTCGGCCTTTGAAGGTAGTGATATCATTCCACCAGGGAAAGGCCGCCAAGGTTAATCCTATTAGCCAAGTTAATTGCACCGAATAATACTTTGGACGTTAAATGAAAACTTGAAGATTGCTACCGCTAGTAGCAATCTTCTAGTTTTCATTTAATTTTCGAACTATTAGTATGTGCGATTAACTTGGCTAATAGGATTAACCTTGGCAGCCTTTCCCTGGTGGAATGATATCACTACCTTCAAAGGCCGACCGTTTTTGGAAACTTGGCGGGTTTTTCTACCAGTTATGGTTTTGGGTGGATTTTATCAATTACAAGCAACAGAACAATAGGCCGATTGTTGTTTAAATCCTTTTTATTTCCTTTTTTTTATATACTGGTCTTATGATATGAGTTTTTAACTGTTCAGGCCAAACTTCGTGTTTTATCATTGCATTTATTAACTTACATATCACTTTCGCAGTATTTTCTGTTGATTTTGTTATATGGTCAGTTTTTATTTTATCTAAATCCGTAGCATGAGCGTTATTTAATTGTTTTATAATGTATATTATTTTATTCTCAGTTGCCTCTTCCAAGTACATTGTTGGTTTTGTTAGTTTCACATTATTAATTCTATTTTTTTATTTCTTCCTTTGGGAAAGTACCTTTTTTATATATTTCATGTTCATAGTTGTTTATTGTTCTTAACTTTGTCACTTGATTTGAAGAATTTGTATTAAATTCATTTACAACACCTTCCAAACATTTGCTATTAAATGCTTTTATAATTTCTTCATCGATTTATTTTTTATTATTATTTTTTAGTTAATTCATCAACTTCCCATATTGATTTTTTAGTTTTTTGTAAATTATTTATCTTATTTTGCATGGGTGTGAAGATCCACAGAGGAAGAAGACAGCATGAAAATGGCTAAGATGGTTTATTTCGTGAGGCCTGGGTTTAGCAAGAGTTGCTTACCCACGTTTCACCTCCAAAAAACGACAAGAGACCCAGCATACAACAAAAGAGCACGAACCAGTTTGTGACTGGATAACAATGGTCATACATTGTAATGTTAGTTACCCAACAATAATATCACCAACATTCCCCGGACATAACTAACATAATACCCAACTAGTCGACTTATCAACAACCAGCTAAAAAATGCATAACCTAAATTTGTACGCAAAAACAAATACAACTGCTAACAAATAAACGCAGTCATAAAGATGTTTACCATTTTCACGAAGGAAAACAGTGTTAAAGCAGGCACATTAACACCTAAAATAAAAACGATTTAAACAATTTTTAAAACGGTAGAAACAATTTAAACGCCTCGACCTCCAACGCCCTAAGCAAAACGCACCATAGGGCGGTCTTAACATTTTTGTTTCACCAAAAAAGAAAAACCACTCCACGCAAAAAGCGGCATTCATCACATTCGTCAACCTTTTACCCGATACTTTTTTGGTAAGGGGGTCTGCAGGCATTTCATCCGTTGGGCAGAAAACTAAACGAATGTTATTTTTCTCTGCTTCATCCTGCACAAAATTCACTTTCCGCGAATAGTGCCTAGACTGAGCACTACCACAATTTGTTATGAGATTTATTCCGGATTTAGAGTCAGTATGTAAATTAATGGGGTAAAACAATTCTGAAGGGCTTAACTCAAAAAGTAAACCTCTTAAGACAAACAATTCTTTTAGTGTGTCTGAAAGTGCAGTTACTTCAGCTTCACAGCTGGAATGGGCAACAAGGTTTTGAGTTTTACTAGACCAAGTTAAGGGCAAGTTTCCAATACTAATTAAATACCCTGCCACTCCCTTACTTCCGGATACGGAATCCCACGACGCATCAGCAAAAGCCTGTAATGGGCCAATTTTTGCAGCATCGTAATGTAATTTATAATCTTTTGTACCCTTCAAATAACGCCAAATTCGCTTCAATGCCATTAAGTGGGCTAACTTCGGATTAGAGGACTTCCTAGCCAGCTGGACCACATTGAATAAAATATCTGGTCGACTTTGGATGCCCAGAAACATTAAAGACCCCAACATTTCAAGGTACGTTGTTTTGTTCACAGGTTGTGATTCAGGACAATCCTCCAGTACCTTTAATGTTGCGTATACTGTCTGAACGGGATTAGCTTCTGATAACCCAAAATATTCCAATTTGTTAGTAATGTACTTTGAATTACTCAAAGTAATATACCTGTTAGTGTACTCAATTTCATAGCCGATGTATTTTTGGTCAGTAACCTCGACAATCTCCAAATGCTCTTTTAGGCTAACAAGAAATGATTGGTAAATACGGTCATTTTTAACACTTATTAATTTGTCATCAACAAATAAACAAAGATATAACAAGTTGTCACCAGACACAAGGGTCGTAGGTTGATTTCACAAGTGCCAGGCGCCGGAAAATATCGCTAACACATTCGTACCAGTTTCGTCCACTTTCGCTTAAACCATACATAGATTTTTGGAGGAGGCAAACGAGCTCTTGGCCATCTTCCCCGGGTTTTTCGTAGCCTGGTGCTTGTTGTAAATAGACTG
The DNA here is from genome assembly GCA_023313725.1 of Lithobius niger. Taxonomy (NCBI): domain Eukaryota; kingdom Metazoa; phylum Arthropoda; class Chilopoda; order Lithobiomorpha; family Lithobiidae; genus Lithobius; species Lithobius niger. The sequence goes on from JAHWFP010226458.1 coordinate 12,839, forward strand.
TGCGTGTAATTTTCCCAAAGAGATAAGCGGTGACGGTGTCTAGAAAGTTTAACTTATGTTGTAATTTTGCTATCAGTGCTAAAACAAGACGGACTGAAGAATTCCTTACGGTTGGTGAATATGCGGTGAGGTAGTCCCTTTTAACCTTTTTGTGCCAAGCAGCAGCCACTAGACGTGCTTTTAATTTACGAAGTGATCCGTCTGGGTTCTGTTTCCGGGTGAAGACCCATTTTGACTTAATCAGTTTAGCACCAGGAGGGCGTGGCACTAGCATCCATACTTGGCGTGATCTCATGGAGTCTAGTTCGGCATCCATAGCTTTGCGCCATGCTGTTGCTTCGACTGAAGTGATAGCTTCCTGGAAGGTGGTGGGTGTAGGGATGGAGGTAGTAGTCATTAGGTGACGTAATAAAATTACAGGTTCCTCGTCATCGTTAGAGTCCAGTGGCGCGTTATGTGTTGTTTGGGCAGCTTCACGTGCCCGTCTTTCCTGCATAACTGCTTTGTTGGTTCCAGGCGGGCATCCACGTCCACGATGGGGGCCATACGTTGGTAAATCTGGAGCTGCGGGGGGAGGATCCTGAATTGGCGGAGGGCCATGGTGGCGGCATATATCGGAATCATAGTGGATGCTAGTATCTAGACCTGTGGAGTTGGTCGCATTGGGCAGAAGTGGTGTAAACAAATCGCCTCCACGCACTCGCTCATCGAAGCGAACATCATGACTGACGAGGAGGTTCTTAGTTTCTAGATCGACTAATAGAAAGCCTATAGTGAGTCGAGCGTATCCCAAAAAAATCGCACGTTTGGCAGTGGGGTGTAATTTGTGCCTCTAATGGGCTGGTAACACAAAATAAGCTAAACAGCCAAAGACATGTAAATGACTAGATGTGCCAGGGTAATGGTCAAGTCTCCAACGGCTCATTGGTGTTTGATATTCAGAATTATATAAAGGCTTAGTTGGTAACAAGTTATGTAGAAAACAGGACATCTCTACTGCGAAACGCCATAATCGTAAGGGGAGTCTGTTGTGGTCCAATAACGTGGTAGCCTTACGTATAATTGTCTGGAAAGATCGCTCGATTAAGGGGTTGGTTTGCAGTGCATAAGGAGCAGAGTACAGGTGTTTGATCCCTTGGGCCGACAAATAACTCTTAAATTGGGCGGACTTCCAGATAGGCTCGTTATCCGTTTGTAGGGTTATGACCTTGTGCTGGAATGGCAAACATCGGCTTTTGCACATAACGCAGGTCTCGCACGGTTCTTTTGGTGGTGTACCAAAGTTAATGGGGCCATGAAGTGAGTCACGTTGTATCTTCTTCATTAACGTGTTGGAAGGGTGTCCTAGGCGTTGGTACCACAGCGTCCAAGATGCTAAATCGTTGGGAAGGTCTTCATGACGGTGCTGGGGCGGCGGCGTGGGTACAGCGGAAGATACCATGACGGAGTCTGCTTGTGACGATTCATCAGGCATGATGATGTCACCATCTAGCTTGTACACATCGCAATTAAGTAGAGTCCCACCAGCGACGAGCACACCGTCTTTACATATTGAAAACTGTTGATTCCCCTGGGTGACAGTTACACCTTTTCTTTCGAGTCTAGGTGTGGAGATTAGGTTAGGTGCAGCATCTGCAGAATACAAGACGTTTTCCAGACGTAGAATAAAGTAAGGAGTTCTAATCTTGATAATGTCACGCTTGGTTGCGAATATGCAATTTTCTTTGGATGCCAAGAATATCTTTGTGTTCGTGGATGTTGGGTGATACAGCCAATCGTCCCTGCACGTGATGTGGCTCGTGGCGCCATAATCTAAAGCGAAGTATTCCATAGGATTTGGCGCATCGACAGTGGGTGGCGTATAAATAGTTAGAGCCAACTCGGAGATCGTATCGTCCGTCACACGGCCAAGCTTGGCGGTCTGTGGAGAGTGTAGATCATCTAGTTGTCTCGTAAACGAGTCATAAGGTGGAGTGGGGCATGGATATTCGTCTGATATCTCATCAGACTGTAACTGTCAGACCCTTGGTTATGCTCTAAAACGTGATGGGTATCGATTCCCACGAGGCGGAGCTGTAGTTGGATGAACAACAAGCGGAGGAGCATTACGGGGAACTTGAGGTTGTTCTGCTTCGTATTGGAGTCTTGCACGACACGTCGAGAAATTGTGATTAAACCTTCTACACCACGTGCATTGCACCTGGGGACGTTGGGATTTGGCTTCCATCTGGGACGGAGCTGGATTGTTTGGGATTCTTGGTGCCTGATAACGTTTGGACCCATTCCTTTTATTCACAGATAGGATATGCTCTGGATCATGTAACAAAGACATAGTCTTCTGCCAGGGTAGAGTGGTTTCATCTTTTCCTGTAATACGGTAGAATGAGTCCGTTAGACGGGCTTCAACTATGTCTAACGTTGGTGCTGCTTCAGCATACAAAGTTGCGATGATCGGCTCATACTTTGATTGCTTTATGCCTCTTAGTGCGTAATGAATAATGTCAGTACCCGTGATATATCGGCCAGCATTTACACACATATGACGTATCCCTTTTATCCTGGTGAAATAGGCGCTTATGCTCTCATTATGTCGTAAAGAGATTTAGCTGAACTTCAGTACGTTGGAGATGAAATCTGGCATTGAGGTTATCCCAGATGGTTTTCGCATTGGTTTCCTCCAGGTAATTAATAAGTTGGTTATCACTGAGGCATTTTGTTATAAAGTCAAGCGCAAAATTATTGCTAGTGACCCATGCATTACGGATGGCCGCTGCAGCATCTGTGGCAGGCATTACTTGCGTAAGGGCTCCTGCATGACCTTCACGTCTTAAGTGATTCAGGACTTTCATCCGCCAAAAGAGGAAATTGCTCCCATCGAATAGTTGGATTCCCTTATAAAAGAGATTTAGGTCATTTGATGCCATTGCATAGAATAAAATTGTAGAAAAGATTGTAGAAATTATTAACAGGGTGCAATAATGACGAAGATACTTGCGTTATGGATTAGCCATATAGCAGTTGAAAGTTATCCACAAACTCGGGTCCTCACAAAGAGTAGTCTTTGAATGTGGCAGCTTTATCCTTCGTCACTTCGGTAGTGTGGTGTGAAGATCCACAGAGGAAGAAGACGGCATGAAAATGGCAAAGATGGTTTATTACGTGAGGCCTGGGTTTAGCAAGAGTTGCTTACCCACGTTTCACCTCCAAAAAACGACAAGAGACCCAGCATACAACAAAAGAGCACGAACCAGTTCGTGACTCGATAACAATGGTCATATATTGTAATGTTAGTTACCCAACAATAATATCACCAACATATTTTGAAAGAATTGTTTTTTACATTCTTTAATTTTCTTGTCTATAATTTTTTCCCTTTAGTATATTCCAAGTAAATCTTCATTTTTTATTCTTAAAAATTTTAATTCATTCCACATTCTGTTTTTTCTATTTATGCACTCCACTAATTTTTCTGTGATGCATTCTTTTCTACTTTGTTTATTTTTAGTATTTTTATTAAAATTTCTTTTTTGTTTTCTCGTATTGTCTGAATAAATGTTATGAAACATATTTACAATTTCATCATACATTTTTTTTGGATCGTCACATTCTTCCAAGAGATTCCAATTGATTTTGTGTAATTCCTTTTCAATTTTGTCATCATTCATCCTAAGAAAGAATTCATCTTTAACTTCATTATTTGTTGTTTGTTTTCTTTTTTCACAATATTGGTTCCATATTCAACACATTGTCCAATAGTGATCAGCAAGTTTTTCAGTTAGGATGCCACTATTTGATTTACAATTTTAATTATAATGATAATAATAATAATAATTTTATTGCATAATACAAGCTCGAATTTCATGTAGAACTTGTAAGAGCAGCAATACACAAAAAACATGAAATAATAAATACAATAAATAAGGTATATACAATAAATTAATTCATTACAATATTATATAATATAGTTAAGTTCTTAAATAACTTTTTAGTTTTTTTTTGTTGTTGTTCATTATTCAATCCTTCAAATTATTACATTTAATCATTTAGTAAAAATTTTTTAAATTCTGGTTTCAAAGTTTTTATACTTGGATAATTTAATAAGTCCTGCGTTAAACGATTAAATATCAACGGTATATAGTAACGTTTATTTCTTAATCCATATTTGTTTATCCATCTTGGTATCTCGTATCTTCTTGTATTTGCCCTTAATCTTTGCTGTTTTTTAACATTATATCTTTTATATTTATTCTCAAAATAATTCTTTGTTATTATTATTTGGTCACTTAGCTTGAGCACTAATAATAGCTTGATAATAATAATAATAATAATATTAATAATAATAATAATAATAATAGTTTAATATTTATTTCGTTTCGTTTTCTAGAATTTGTCGTTTAGTAGCGGCTTTTTTCTCTAGTCTAGCCACTCTTTGCTCCTCCGTTTTTTGAGCTTGAGCTTTTCTTTTACTAGCGGCTTTTTTTTAACCTAGCTTCCCTCCGCAGCTCTGTTTCTAGCGCGCAAGCTTTTTTCTTACTGATGACGTCTTTCTTCTAATCTCCTTCCATGCCTCAAAACCCCCCAACGTTTTCCGGCGGTTCTCCAATACGACAAACCTGCGGTTGGCCCTCTCGTTCTTCTCGGCTATTTTTGCTTTGGTCAGTTTTTGCGTGTCTCTCTCTTCCAACTGGTGGGACAATTTTCCCTCTCCCTCCTCGTCGCTCATCACATCCACATCCTAGTCAAAATCATCCATGTATTCGTCCCAAGCACCGGTATCATAGTGACCGATGGCTAGACTATCTTTGCCATTGTCCAGGATGTACAGTACCTCTTGTTGTCGTAAGGCGAGAGATTTAGATATTCTGACGGCACTCAGTTCGTGGCTGACGCTGGAAATTTTGGCCCAGTTTCCTTTCTACGGAGGTGCCTCGGACTTTAGGGCCACTTCGTAGTCGCTGAAGCTCAAATGTTTTTTCACAAACAAGTTTTGGATGCCCTTGGCCTGATATCCTCTTTTTTCAGTGGTTTAATAGAGTACATTTTTGACCTGAGGCCGATGAACTCTAAGATGGGAATGCTGCCCATTTCGTCTTTCATTTCCCCAACACTTGTTTGTTTGCGCACAAGAAGAGGGAATGATTACACGGGGATGATTCAAGTTGCTCGTGTCGAAACGGTCTTTGTCAACAAGCATGTCATGGTAAATGTCGTCCGTTTCGATTTCGTAGCAGAGGCTGTCCGTGTCCGTGAAAAGAAGTTTGGCGCGGTCTTCATACTTTGGCCGAATGCACTGGTAATGGAATTCTCACATGAAAAGTTTGTAGAGTTCCAGTATGGTAAATCCGAAGTAGGTTGGAAAATCGCACACGCGCTATGAACGTGGCGGTTGAGTTGCACCAAGTTTTTGTTATGGATCTTGAACGGTTCGACGTGCGGTTAGGAGGTGTATTTCAGCACCGTTTTCTCGTCGGTACACAGCTTTATGTCGAAGTGACTTTGCTTATTCTCCATGGTTTTTCCAAACACCGAACTATTCAACAATTTGAAGTAGTCTTTAGCAAAAGGAGCGGTCACTTCTTGCCTTTTAGCAGTGTTAAATTCGATTAGGATTTCATTCACGGTCTTTAGTTAAAGGTTAAGACTCTTCGAATACGTCGAAGTACCAGTTTGTGCCGGCGGTAGAATTTCAAGTTCCTGTAGTGACGGGTGTACCTCTTCTTGTGCAGAAGGTTCGGGACGAGTTTGGTGTTGCGGGAGGGCTTGATCTTGTGGTTTAAATCTTCCGCCAGATTCAGATAATAAGAGCATATCAGCTTCTTTCCAATATCGATCTCCTCCGGAGCTAGTGGATAATTGTTGTGCACGTTGTGCAACTCTTTGGGGGTACTCGAGCTCCACTTCCAGTATATACCCCATGTCGGCATTGTCCGGTACGGTGTCTACGTCCAAAGTTTTGATCTCCTCCCTGGATACTGGATAGGTAACGTAACCTGTTTTAGTGGGGAAGAGCGCACATGACCAAACCTTAGAGGTTGTTCTTATCCCAGTCCATTATGTATAGGCGTGGTTTGTTAGTGATGTAAAGAGGCAGGTATTTGTTATTGGCTGTCAAATGTCTCTTTCTGTTAAACGAAACTCCACCTCTGGTGCCGGAAGATACAAGATTGTGCTTCCCAACATGCGTGAATAGCTCCAATTTGGGCTCCTGCTTCCTAAGAAAAAAGCTGCCCTGCTGAATCCTGGAGTGGACATGTAATAGCATGGGTCCAGCTTGTTGTTTTCGAGGCAAAATTTTTGGAAATCTTGAAAAATGTCGGCGAGCAGGAAAACGTTGGTCATAAGGTATATATTGTGATAGGTACGGAATACTTTCGATTTCATTCTCAGCAGAGGTTTAGCGTCCGCACGTACTCGTCTCCACCAACATTCCGTCTTTCAACCGGGAATAGAACGAGAATCTCAATGGTAGATCTTTCTTGTCGAAAACGGACACGTTACTTATGTATTCGTACGGGTGAACACCCTTCTGCGTTAACAGGTTCAGCGCCTTTTCAAGGGTGGTTTCCTCCATAAACCAAATGGATTTTAATGCAGTCTAATGCCACCTCGAGGATGGGGAAGCTGCGATTGTTCCTGCGGTTCTTTAATAGAGTATCCAGAGAGCGTTTAAGAAGTTGACGCTATCTATAAAGCGAAGGTTTATCTTGCTGACTTGAGCCTTAATTGTTATAGTCTGAAAGCTCTCGGTTTTGCGAGCGATAACATCTACTTTTCCCGGCAACTTGTGGACTGTGAGTACTAGAAGGTGCATGTCGTACCCTTCCAGGCTGTGTAACGCGACAGGAATGGTTTTTCTTTCTCGAGCGGTTAGGTTACAGTTTGGATGAGCAGCTCCTCTGTATTTCCTGCTGATGATGCAATGATCCCTCAGTTTATTGTCAATGAGCCATACTTCAGATTCCTCGTCTATATTTGCTTTCTGGTAACACTTTTCGAAGGCTTTCCCGCAATAATGGCAAATGAGGGCATTCTTGAAATCGGTTTCTTTGGATGGGGTGAGGTGGAGAGATTTTGCATTTTTCAGTAGGTTCGTGTAATATCGAGCTTCTTCTTCCATACATTTATAAAATAAGTCGACTGCGTCTTCTCCCAAGTAGTACTTGTGACGTATAATCTTCCCATTGTGTCTCACTTGAACGTAGCCAAAACCGCAAGGAAGGTGTTGATGGATTTCAGTTGTTGAACTCGTCGAAGCATCAGATTGAGCTGTTTGGACGGGGCAAAGGAGGCATTTAAAATCGATGTGCGTGATGTGGGGGCAGGCGTTTTGATGCTAAAGTGCCTGAATGTGAGAGAATTTTCTCCTGGCCTGTTGTAAGAGCTTGTAGGGGATTGATTTTGACGCATTCTTTCCTTTGGGCCAGGAGCATCCATTCTCTTCCGAAACCAGGTAACCTCGATAGCGTAGAAAGGCAGCTGTATCGGTAATGGCGAAGTAGTGGGTATTTAAGGTTTCCGAATCATCGTCGCCATCGTCATACAGATAGAGAAGGTCAATTGGTAGTCCGTCCAAGTTTTTAGAGATGTAAAGCGGGTGTAACTCCTCTTCGTGGCTATGATGTTGATCGATACATCTTTCACCTTTTCAAACGTGTCTATTTCGGCCATGTTAGTAGGGTAGGACAGCGTGGTAGCTCGAGCATATCCTCAAACTCGCAGTAATCGTCCGGGACGACGTTTTCCAACTGTAAAGCTGCGGCCAGTACGGAATACAGAAAGTATTTCTGATTGCCTAAATTTTGAACATTTACTATCGCTTTATTCTTCCCAGTGAGTGCTTTTGGAAGAGGGATGTACGATGATGCTCACAGAGGTTATACCTCGATACTCTGATTAATAGGTTATGGATGCGAAATGTAACCCAGCCGCTGCCCCACTCGGTGAAAGCATCAATGGATTCTTGGATTTTTTCAAAGGCTTCATCCAGCAGAACAGGAATGTCGTTAGGATTATGTATTTCAGAATATTTCGACCAAAATCCCACTTGAATGAATGCCCCATTCCTAGCAAACTCTATACCCAAGCTGAGCTGGGCTTTGCAGTTTACAAACTAGCTTAAACAAACTTCTAGCATTGCTTGCAGTGCCACACGTGTAGATAGGAGGAATTGAAGTGGATCGCCGATGATGCATTTCCCCACTAGGGGCATCTTGTATTGCCAGTGGTCCAATCCTTCATCTTTAGATGGGGGATGACTGAATCTTGAGAAAGTCAGGTAGCTTGTCGTGAAAGCAAGTGCATTCTTCTGCATCAAATGGGCGATGAAACCGTAGATGTTCCCACAGCTCAGCTTGTGATGGGGAAAATGCTAGTGCAGCACACGCACGTGAAAGTTTTCTTATCCATTGTGAAAATGTAAAATATTTATCTCTTTTTATTATTAAGGTAGAAAAAATTGTGGAAGGGAAGAAAAGAAAATAAGGAAGGGACGAAAATAAATTTTAATTTTATGTTTTATTACACTGAAAAAGTTTTACACGGGAAAAAAGGTAGCACATATTTTTTTAAGATTGCTAATGTTGTCTGTCCAACTGTTGTACTTGGCACCAAAGCCCTTCCATTTAACGAAGTAAAGCATGTTTCCATCTTTTCCTTTCTTCTTACGCAATACTTGCTCTACTAAAAATAAATGGAGAACTAGAGTTTTTTGAAGTTCCGGTTTGTAAAACCTCCAAGCACCAGTTCACCCGACTCATCTTTTAAAAGATAAATAACTGGTTGGGTTTTTTGCACTTTATAAATCGTGAAAACTTTATTAGTAAAATTTTGCAAATATCCCGTTTCAAAAATTTTCTTAACTCTAGAAATCCAGACTTTATTGCCAACGGCAAATTCAGGTGTGTACAGCAACCTTCTGAACAACCATCTCAAAAAACGTTCGTGACGCTTGGTTACTTCCCTCGGTTAAAGTTTTATGGTGGAATGAAACGTATGGATGCAATTGGAAACTAACTCGTTGATAACGTGCGTCCACTCTTAATTCCCTGCCTAGTGAATCTCTTCCACATTAGAGTTTTCAGCATTCTGTTGAACCGTTCTACCACGCTCACTTTCTTCTCAGAGTACATAGAGTACATGTTGATGTCATAACGTTTAAGTAGGTCCTTGAAGTCTTCATTGTAAAATTCGCTGCCTAAATCGACTTGTAAATTTTTTGGCGACACTCCTGCGAGTATTTTCTTAAACGCTTCGGTAACGTTTATACTGGATTTAAATTTAAGGGGAATGGCCCAAGCGAACTTGGACATGACGTTAAAGCAGGTTAGCAGGTAGTTAATTAATTTATTTAGGTTAGCGTAAGGTATCATTTCCACCAAGTCAGCCTACCAAAGATCATTCAGGCTCAGTACAATCACTTTCTGTCTCGGAAAAATCTTTTGGGCTGGTTTGTGAAGTTCTTTTACGAGTTGATCCATTTTTTTTTTATTTCCTATTCCGAACTTTACTTTTGTTTTTATGATTTTCTTAACGATCGAAGCGACTAGTTCCCTCCACACTAGAGAAGGATCGTCTCTCACTCTATGAGCGTTAGAAATTAGGACTTCATCGGCAGTGTGCCGATCTTTTAGGTCCGAGCTCTCGGAGTAAGAGATATTGTGTTCTTTGCACGCTTCGTCTAGCTTATTAATTCCCGGGTCTCTTTAAGCCAATCTTTTTTGAAGTTTGGTTCCCGGACCACAGCATTGACAGCCCGGCAAATGCATTTCAAGCAGCGGTAACTTTTCTATGGTTTTGTTTACGATTCGTTTGCCAGACTTGATAAAGGAAGCTCTTTTCGTCCCGCACGCTTCCCAAAACACAACTTGCATTTGTTTGTTATTTTTTTGTAGTGATAATGACAGATGGTAGGGGGCAGTTAGAAGTGCGACGTTTACATTTGACGCAGTACCTCATCTTGATATTTTTTCCACGGTTCTTTGTTTTATATACCAATTTTTTGAACATAAACCAAAATTTTGATACGCCACCCTTTTTCTCCCGAGCATTTCTGATAAAATTTCGACCATCTTGCTTCTATGTCCGTCTTGGACAGCCAAAGCAGTTTTATACAAAAGCCTGAGTCTCTTTATCAAGTCATTGGGATCGTCGTAATATTTATAATTGA